>PNEQ01071530.1:0-58115 GCA_003012365.1 Medauroidea extradentata
CGTGAACAACATATACATATTCCTAGCATTTTTATAATTTTATCTCATTTTGACATTGTCACTTTTGGCAGTAAACCGACGATATATCATCTCACTAATCTCAGGTTTGGGGCACCAAATACGTTTCCGCGAAACCTTTACTCACTGAAACTTTGTAATGTCAATAAAGTTAAAGTGAATATTTTGACAATATATAATTAAGGGCACCGTCACCAATGGTTGTGCACAGGGTAAACAGATGTTTCTCATTCGATTAACCTCTTACCTTAGATGTCTGTAACTACCATAGAACGTCAAATTGGCAGTTTTATAAATAAGGCTCAGGCGAAGTCGCTGTTAGTGGCAGGGACAAACTTAAGACTGCTTTTCGCATGCACAGCTATAGCTACTTATCCTTCTGCATAATTAGTTCAACTAGCCGCTTGGACATTCTAACACTTGATGACTGAAGTACCAATCTTGTGTACAAAGAGGTTTTTCAATTAAAGTAAATATTATCAGTTACGAATAATACTCGCGAGAAAGCCGCGGGGGACTGCTAGTTTAAGTACACAATTGTAGCAAAAAAACATTAATACAACACTATACACATATATTATTTATTATGAATAATAAGAATGTATATTTATTTAACGAGTGGTGTATCGTTGACAGAGAGGTCATTTGAAATGGATCATGAATACACGAAAAATTACTTTCAATTGCCATAAATTTGCTATAAAATACGAAATGCAAAAAAAAAAAAAAATAGAAACTGAAGAAAAAAAACACTTCGTCAGGAAATCTATTAAACCACTCGCATTCCACTAAGGCGACTTGAGTTCGATTCCCGACGAGTTTATCTGGGTCGTATCACATCGCACGTGGCTAATATGACGCACGTTGTGGTTGGAAGACGTGTTTTCTCGGGGTACTCCATTTCTCCGTCATTGCATTTTGTTGCGGCCATCGCGTAACTGTCATTGTACGCAATTTTCTACACGCATTTCTAAAAGAAACTAACACAAGAGTATGCACTACGTTAAATATAATATTGTATTACAGCACTGTTAACTTTATTTTATAAATCTGTACTGCGTGCTGTTGATAACACGCCTCTACGATACATTCAGTGATGACAGTATCATTTTATCACGTAATATCAAAGATAAAGATGTACTTTACACAGCAATGCCTTTATGAATATTACTCACCAAAATTTTCACACACAAAATGTACCGCAAAAATAACATTTTTAACTATTTTCCGCCGCAAATTTATAAACACGCGTGCAGCGTACGTTGAATGCTATTGCTAAGCATATATCACTTTTGCATGTCGAGTAGTTATAGAATAAACGTCAAAATAGGTCGAAGCTTAACAAACCACAGGCGACTTGGACAAACGATCATCTTAAGGCTCGGTTTCAGTCACCATACTGAATTTCATTATTTTCCGCTTTTTTTGGAATTCTAAGAAGAAAAATGTTAAATATGCGATTATACCTCAAATTCTATTTACATTTTGCTACAGTACAGACCTTGCGATTTAGCTGTTAACATATAATTACGCCCCAATGTGTGTGGAAAATTTTTCCATGTTTATAATTTGCCCGACTAATTGCGACCTAGCTATACATTACTAGCTCAATCGCCATGTTTGTACTGTAGCACAAAGTAGATAGAATTTGCGGTATAGTCGCCGATTTAACATTTTTCTTCTCAAAATTCCAAAAAAGAGAAAAATAATAAAATTCAATATGGAGACTAGAAACCGAGCCTTAATGGACACTTGAGCGTGTCTCAGCTTCTATACTGACATTTCTGGCTGCTACTGCGAGTCGGCCAATTTCATTTACAAGTGGCATCGTTGCATAAATAATCGCAACAAAAAGTTAACGTTCACTAAACTAGCCAACACACAGCTTAAAAGGTTTATTTATTAAGCTTTCCTCTGTCATTGCAGAATGAGAAACAAAGACGACGGTGTGAATAAAGCCGGTTCATTTGGAAGAGGACAGCGTGTCTATAGCAGTGCGATGTGGGGCTGACCCGCCGAATATCCGAGCAAACATAATATTCATTATGTAGTGTATTCTACAAATGACTACACTCATCTAACAGCTGTTGGCAATATTTTCTGTGGTCTGTTGTGACCAATCTTTTAGTTTCCAGAATATTTTATGTTTAAAACATCGTTCCATCTTCACTCGCTCATTTTGTAAGTTAAAACACTTTTGCACAAACATATTTGATATATTTCTGTGTCCGCAGTGGAGAGGTCGGTCTCTCTCCTTACAACTAGACGATCAATACACAAAGAAAAAAAATTTGCAAGAACCCTTCCCTGCAAAATTATTTTGTAGTAACTACAAAATAATTTATTGGTGGCCACAATATTTTAGTGGCGAGGGCAAAATGTTTTCGTAGTGATCACAGAATAATTTTGCAGGGTAAATAGCTACAAAATATTATGTAGCCGCCACAATTTTTTTTTTTTTTTTTTTTTTCGCGAGGGTTTGATCTTCGGAGACTTCGGTCCCGGATTTTTTTGCGTGTTGGGACCGTGGCAGACGTTGCAGCTGGCCGGCGGGTTTTCTCAGGGAACCTTCGTTTTCCCTACCTCTCTAATTCTGTCGCTGCTCCACAATCATCTCACTTCATCTATTCTTAGGACTGGAAGGGCGACAGGCACAAGTCTCGCTAGTCGTGAAGCCGGCCCAACACTCACCCCGGCCTCCTCTAATCCCGTCCGAGACGGCAATACGCAAAGTACGTATGTCTGAAATTACATTTGATAGCAGTCAAAAAGTGCAGTTGCTCGTTTACCAGCCTGTAGAAACAGCCAACAACTTGTGGGTCACTATAAACAACTAGCAAGCCCGAGAACAAGATGTGATGCCCCAGCGACTGTATGTAGCCCTCCCTATCAGGCAGTCCAAGTATCTGTTGTGGCGTCTAGTACTGTGGACAGTTTCCTGTGCGGTCACACTTATTTCCTGTGTAGTCGTCTGCTGTATAGTCTGACTACGCTGCATTCAACTGGGCCATATACACGCAGCACTAGGTTTCACACAACGTTCAGTAAATATCGACTCTTCTAACTGTATTAACTGTTTACGTTATGTAACACTAGTCACAATACAAGACAACATTTACTCTGTAAAGCGAAATTGACACATGAGCTTCATTTTAGTGCCAAAAATGTCGACTGATATTGTGTCCGAGATGTACAACACGCAAACAGAAGGTGCCCTTAGAATTATCAAAATTTACTGAAGACGTGTGAAACGGCAAATTCGAGAGAACGCAGGTTCGATTCTCGGTCCGGTTATTATAAATGATGTTTCCATTGTTTTCCGAAAACATTCTAGGAAAATGCTGGTATGGTACTTAAGTACAGACAGGATTGAATTCAATTACATGCAACGACCGATTCCTTGCCTCTTTCTGTCTGTTTGACTCAGTCTCTAACGACCTCACTTTCAAAGAGAAGTTACGTCCAACTACCTATACCTTTGAACATTTATACAGTTAATACACTTTCAAGGCCAGCTAGCATCTCTCACTGAATCCTTCTTAGTTTATATCAATTCAATGGTAAATACTGTTTGAAGTCAGCATTCGCTGTATACCATCCAAAGGTTCGAAGCACTGCAACTTAATGGCGTATCAAGCGAAAGACATGAATAGACCTACCCATTAGTGCTGACGTGTGGCCAACTAGAGAATGGTAGCACGAAGCGTCTACGCCATCCACAACGACCACCATTGCCGCTTTAAAATGATGAGTGCTATGCGATACCAGCAGAATTGATTGAAGACGGGAAATGATTGACTTCAAACATTATTCTGTGTGATAATAGAAAAATTCAGCTGACATTTTTCATTCCCTCCTAAGGTCAAAGCCGACCGTCGCGAATGCGATTTTGAACTGGAAATTGAGAGAAACTACCACAGCAAACAGACAGCGGAGTAAGTCACGCGCATTGGCCGACAAATGACAAATACCAGAAATGTGTGCAGCAAAATCGCGATATTTTCGCCCGTAACTTCGCGGCTATACCGCATACCTGTGCAAACATTACCATTACCACGACTGTAAGCCGGGAGTTACGAGCTCTGATGGTATTCAAAGCTCAAGCACCTATGCCCATAAAGCAGACTTGGGCGAAGCGATTAGGTGTGTACAGAGCGCCAACATTGCGCTACACGTTTCAGTCCGACGGATGGGCCTGGGTGTGGTAAATGTCAGATGAACGCTATACAGTTAGTGCCAACTGTGAAATTTGAGGGAGATGAGGTGACAGTGACAGAACACGTTACAGACGCAGAGCTGTAAGTATGTGTTGTCCAACTGTGTGTTATTTGCAGTATTTGCAGTCCAGAGATAACTGCGTCTTTTAGGAAGAAAACAATCCCCCCTGTAAATAATGGCATGTTTTAAATTGTTTGTTGGCAACGGTGTTCCATAAATACACCGGCCAGTTCAAAACTCCAACTTTATTTCATGCAACACCTCCAAAGTGAACATGGAACAACAAATGCGCCACATCCAACTACCGATCTCACTCACTACTTCTCTACAGCGCTTCAGGAAGAATGGTCGAACATCCTCGCGAAGACGTTCCCACATCTGGTTGACAGTTTCCCCAAAGGGTTAGAGCTGCAGTAAATGTCAAGGGTGCAATAACCTAGTGTTGATGTCATGCAGTTAATGGGCAATCCTAAGATATATTGCCCAGCTAATAGGACACTTTCGCGAGAGTAATCTCCCAGTACGTTTCCTTCCTGTAACCGAATACAATGAAAGGAAGGTCATAATTGTTCTTAACTGCCACGTGTGAGTCATTCCACGGATGAACATCAACATCCTGTACACTCCCGCCCTTCCTTTCGATCACTTGCAAACTTACAGATATATCCATGGCGAATGAACCGCGAGGATACAGACGCATTCCGTGGACCTTTCTGTAATAATTAACGCATCTGAACAAATTATGTTGATAACCCCACCGCAAGGGACATTTAGTTACTTAGTCTTCATTTTAACATTTAAAGGGAGCGGTTAAGTTATGCGTAAAATACAGGGAAACAACGTGTTTGTGTCACTCCGACAATCTATTTTCGTACAAAACAGACCACGGAACTAGTTTTTAATTTATTTTCACACTAAAAATCAAAAAATATAATAAACTAACAAAATAATGGTTGCACTTTTCTATCATTGCATGGCCTCAAATAATGCATTCGTATTCCATTCGTAGAATTTCGAACAAAACTGCAGCCAAATTTGCGATGTTTGTATACAGTCAGTAACAAATACAGCACACTAATTCAAAAAACCGGTTGCGCATTTACAGTTATACAATTAACACAATACTACGCTTGGTTGCCTGTTAAATGTGTACTTCCGCGAGTCATAAACTGTCGAAGAATAAATTTCTATCCGTAGTCATCACGTTATATGTTAAGGGCGCTGCCTGCCCTGAAAAACTCAGGCGGGGCGCTGTACTTGCCGAATACAGATATATACGCCACCACTGACTTTTCTGTTCATCTCTGTGCCATCCACGTCCCCATTCAGGCTACTCTTCCATAACCTAAAAACTACGAAGAAGTTAAGTATTTACATGTCCCAAAAACGATATTCTGAAAGATGACTCAGCTCCACCGAATATAGTTTAACATGTAAACCTATGTCCTTGACTTCGCCAGGGTTCTCAGGAAGACAAGAGTCCTTAAGATGGTCGCCTTGCTAAACGTATTTTGAACGTTCGAGGCCTAGAAGTGTGGATATCTAGAGGCGAAACAGTACCTGCATCCTCATTCTAGCCTCTGGTGAAGTCACTGAACTGGCGCGGATGGAGTCTTCTCGCTGATAACTCGCCTCAATGTGGCGTTAAGTGGTACAGTCATTTTGGGTAACTTTGTACCATTTTGGGGTAACATTGTACCAGGCATTTTATTTTATATAATAGCATTGTGGTATTAAATCACTATGCTATCTTCGATATTTACAAACTAATTCATCTAGAACACAGCTGTATTTTAAAATTCGGAAATACTTCATTTGAATTTAAACTATACTGGTGGTACAAAGTTTTCCTGACCGGTACAAAGTTACCCCAAGTGACTGTAATCCTACTATTTTATGACTCAATATTCGAGACAAAAGTGTGTTCTACTAGCCTATACCTCTTTAAATATTCTGATCCAATATTATCATGCCCAAAACGATTGTAAAACCTTTTCGCCAGTTTCGGCACCGAGAAAATAAGCTTTAATGATTAGTGGCAGGCCTGGGAATGGAATATGCTTGTAACGTTCTTTACACGTTATTCCTAAGTAAACTTCACTCGGCGGCGTGGACAGGCGGTCACCTTAATGGGGCGCTTGACCGAAATGTATTATTGTTTTAATGTTTTATATTTATACGAGATATAGTTTGTTTTGTTGACAAACACTGATTATTTTTTACTGTAATGAAAATTATTTAGCTTTCATTGTTTCTTTATATTGCCATTTCAAAGTCCAAATTTGCATAACACAATTTTATGCTTTAAAAAGGGAAAACTTATCGAAATTAAATAATTCACACTGAATAACGATGATGTAGGTTACAAGGTCTCTTACATAAAAACAAAAATATATATATTTATTTGAATAAAATTAGTCATTTCGATAAGTAAGTTGGTTTTCCTTTAAAGCATAAAACCGTTTGGACATGGGCACGCCATTATAAAACAACTGTGAAAGTAAAATAAGTTTCATTACAGTAACAAATAGTCACAACGCATGACAACAAAACAAACCATATCCGGAACAAATATAAAAATGATGCATCAAATGTCGCATCGCCACAAGGAGTCAGGCGCAACTAGCGTGCAGATTCCCGCCGCGCCGATCCATTTTTACTACGAGACACCATACGTATAATGTTATTGGTGGAAACACTGTAGCAACGTTCAGTGCACGTTTATTTCCGAGTTTCGCGTACATCCGGTTAGTACATTTTGAAGTACGGCAGTATGAAAGGGCCGTTTTAGTTATGTCGGAGGTATTTGAAACAGTGTCTTTAATTAGAATGGTGTCTTAACAATGATATTCCGATCTTGCCGAAGTTTTTTTTTTTTCTTTTCGTACAATGGCACAGTGAGCGCATGTCCGTAAAAAAAAAGTATTTGCAAGCACACTGCAACGAATTTGAAGTGCGTGTTGGACGGCGGCCCAAAGTTAAAACATAATACAACATATGTATAAATGAGGGCAACAAACAGGCACACAGTTAGCCAGGAAACAGTGTTATTTCTGCGGACGGATAGCATTAGAAATTTCAATTTGTATTCAAAACACAATGTTATCAGGCTACCGGATAGCTATTAACTTGCAACGTGATTTGTACACAAGATATGTCAATCTAGAGTAAACATACGTGCTGGGTACATACGCAGGGACGGATCCAGCTCTAGGTTTTGGGACGAGAGCTCATTCCTTAAAACGTAGCTATGCCCACACCCATAGTCAAATATGAGGGGGTCTCCCCAGAAAAAAATAGTTTTTAAGGTGCAAAATAGTGCTATTTAAGGCGGAGTGTTAGACAATTTCATTGCATTGTCAGGTTTTGAACAATAATATTTATTCAAATTGTTTTATAAAATTTATCTCCTCGACAAAGCATATGATATATTTTTGATAAACTGCTTGATATAAATAATTATGGAATATTTCATTAATTTGCCACGCAGAATCAATGCAAGAAATTATATGAATTCTCTTGCAATGATTCTGCATAACAAATTAGTAAAATATTTCATTATTATTTATGTCGAGCAGTTTACCAAGAATATATCCTATGTTTTGTCGAAGAGAAAATTTTGATAATACAATTTGAATGAATGTTATAACTAAAAAACTAAAAATACAATAAAAAGGGCTAACACTCCCCTTACGGCGTTTCTTAAAAAAATTAATATACCACTTTAAAAATTTTAATATTTTAAGGATAGATTACACATATAAGACAAAAAAGAGGGTCTGGATCCGCTTCTGGTACACTGTTCACTCCAATATCAACAATAGAAACGGGAAGCCCAACAGTACATAACTGCAATGGCACCACGTCACATTTGGCGTAAAATGAGTCTACCATCTTACACTACGCAGATCTGAGTTTTGTGTTAAGTGTATTACTGATGCGTTTCCCTTTTATAAAAGAATACGATCCTCAAGAGTAGGGCCTACTAGAGAAATACAACAAATATCAAAGTTTTCAACAAATATTTTTAATGGCTAAAAAATACAAAAAAAATATATTTAAATACGTTATTCTCAAAACAAAATATTCGGAAACGTCAACAACAAGTTGCAACACTGTTGCAAATTCCATCAATAAAATGCTCCGGCCCTGTTCCATGTATCGTACAAAGCGAACTCGAGATGTTTCAATTATCACATATCACACTTGCTTCTTTTTGATTGCAATACATTAACTGGAAAGAAAACGCCTTGTTGGGGAATAAAAACCTTGTTACAATTAGGCTGCGTCTTTCACAAAATCAATTGAGTATTAAGGGTGACAGTAACCGGCGTAAGTACTGCAATATCACACTTACAAACAAGCTGCTCTACTGGCGTGCAGTACTTCACTGTTTTTTTTTGTACAGGTCTTTAAGCGGTGGCCATATAACATTATACGTGCGGAGTATGGTTTATTCGGTCCAACACGTTTTTATTCGAATCTGGTAAGTTATTTTCCCACTTTATGGTAGTCTGGTGAAGCCATATTTAGAATCCCGAAAATAATGTGGCGCTGGATCAGTCAACAGTATCAGGGTTGCCACTTACAGAAACAAAGAAAATTCCCTAATTTCACTGACAGGAAACAAAAAATTTCCCTGATTTTCACAAGTATAAAAACAACGTTTTGGCATTTTATTCAACACATTTCCCAATAAAGGGAAACATTTCAAGTGCTTTCTGACACTATCACCAGTAGATTTGACAAAAAATTCGGCTGAAATAATTACGAACTTGACAATGGAGTATGATCACCTCTACATGACGGTAATTTTTTTTTAACAAAAATGCTATAATGATTTCAAATCTCCATTATTTTCCTTCCTGTGAAACTCAAAATGAACGAGGAAAGAAAATTCCCTGACATTTTTCAGATAGACCAAAATTTTTGTGAAATTTCCCTGATTATTTCTAGGTGGCCACAATTTTATTGATATAGGATTTCCAGTGGGTGGCTACTCTGAGTATGTATGAATTCGCAAATTTATATAAGTAGAAACTTCTTTCTAATTTATACCTATTTAACGCCTGGCGGTTTGGCTCAGTGGTTAGCACTGTTGGACAATCGGCCAAGGGCCCCATGTTAGATTCACGGATGGGGATGTAAACTTACAATAACCTCTCCGGGTCCAGAACTGGATCTTGTGTCTCCCCCTTCTCCACTCTCCCCACATACCACGGAAGATATTGGCGAACCACTGCCGTTTCACCCTCGTCTAGTCGCGCCTTCGGTGTTCCCCCTGAGGTTCCAACCAGCATATGTGCTGAAAACTAGTCAACTATTTAACATCACTATGCGGCTACTAACTAAATGCAAATCATAACGAGACATTCGTGTAGTGTAAATATTCAAACTGCATTTAAACTTTTTACGCGATGGTAGCAAGTAAAAAACAACTCACGTACCTATACGAACCTCCTGAAGAAAAAAAATTACTCGGCGCTATCTAGAGCAGAAAAGACAACGCCAGAGTAAAAATGGATAGGTGTTTTAAAGAGATATTTTGTTTATTAAGTGAACTGCTCACTCATCGTAACTTATACATTTAACTCGAAGTGTGTGGTAAATAAAACAGTCACAAAGCAAACGCAGTAACAACCACATTACAAAGGTAGCATAAAAGAAAGCTCAGGTAGTTGAAACTGACCACATTCGGCGTTTTCAACGGACTATGCTCGTGGGGTTACTAATTTCCTCTCAAACTACAAGCTTTCAAAAGAAAATTACATCTGGAATTAAACTTGGGTGTTAAAAGTTAAGCAAAACATTCACTTTATTATATTTATACCTAGGGACGGGAATTTTTGGCGAAAACATTTTTGCCCTACTATGTTTCAGTGCCTTACATGCACACCTGCAGCTCAACTTCGTGGCTATTGACAGTGTTTTAGTGCAAAGTTGTAATTCATTTGACTGTGCCAATCAGTACACGGATAATAGCCATATAACACGTCTGTGATTTGCGGGTTTAACCTCCACACGCTGGGTGTTATGGCGTCCAATCACTGACCGCATAGCAGATCTGCAGTAAGACACTGAAACAAGTGCTGCAAAAAATTTTTTCGCGAAATCTCCTGTCTCTATTTATTCCAAATACTGTCATACGTCATGAGCATTAATTACAATGGAATATTTATTCAATGAAAATTTTTGATATCCCGTAGATTTTTTATTTTTTTACATATTAACAACACATGTATTGTTCTCAGTACTTAACCACAGTACCTGAATTATGATAATTCGCAGCGAACAAATGTTAGAGCGCAATTAGTTAAATCTCTATATTGCTCATGCAAATGATTTTCTC
The DNA here is from genome assembly GCA_003012365.1 of Medauroidea extradentata. Classification (NCBI taxonomy): domain Eukaryota; kingdom Metazoa; phylum Arthropoda; class Insecta; order Phasmatodea; family Phasmatidae; genus Medauroidea; species Medauroidea extradentata. Next base: position 10,586 of record PNEQ01071530.1, read on the forward strand.
AGTAAAAATTTGTGAAAATAAGGCAAATTTTCGTAATTTCTATCGAAATTATTTGGAAGCTATATATATATATATATATATATATATATATATATATATATATATATATATATATATATATATGTGTGTGTGTGTGTGTGTGTGGTCCGGTAGTAAGTTAAGTTATGAAATAAGCTGTTAATTAGCAGTATGGTTTTAACACTTACATATATATTACAAAGCTGGTGTAAAAACTAACGTACTGGTATTTACACTTACAGTCCTGAATGAAAAACACTTGCAGTTCAATGAATTTTAAGAAGTGTAATAATCTTTTACGGTTAACACATATGTTTTTAACGCAATATACATCAAACCGACTGCAAAAACGGTAAACTCGTACATTTCTGGTAAGCATATGTAAGGCACACTTGTACGTACATTATTACACACACAGAAATGCTTTATATTTTGCACTCCACTGATAAGGCAGCCTACAGCCTACACTTCAACAATGAAGAAAGTCCATAAAACTTGTGTTATTTGACCTTGTTCCCGAGATAGTCCTCTAAGTAGACCGACTACCATAATGTACTGCTGTTATTGTTTTGTGGCGCACTCATTTTTCTAGGAACGCACTAAAAATAACTACCTTCAACATGAAAAATGCACGGTACAAAAAGACGTTAAAGAGGTTTATTTAATCACTGTTTTTTAAGTCTGTAAACAAAGGCCATAAAAACAGTACCGCAGATAAAATATTTTGCCAACTTGGTGAACAAATGTTTCGCCAATTATATGTGCATTCATTCAGCATAAGTTCTTCCACCGGAACCAAAGATACTAAAATGTGGCGTTATAACAGTTCACCTGAAACGCATTACTACAGAATAAATAATGCTACCAAAAACGAAATAAGGAAGTTTGTCATTGCTACCGCGGTAGCTCCCTTAGAGTTCAGGAATAACATTGGTTTATAAAATCATATGTACTGCTTGAGATACTGTAATTAGTAAATGAAATATTTAAATGGTAAGCGTGACGATTCAAAGCTCAACGTGAGATCCTATCAGAACTACATAAGTGTGCTTTAATAGTTCTCATTGTACCGTATCTCCGGGGAGAACTGGAATGTTAACAATGCCATGTGATATTTGAGACATTGGTTTAAACAATCGCTTACGTTTCAAGAAACACCTACTGCAGTTTCTTTGTATCTCTATTATATATTCAAAAATGGTAAAGTGCCGTTACTTACGTGACAATATCCTCACAGATTATGAAACAGAGCCTACTAAATGTAAATTTAACCACGTCGTGTCGCTTGTCACCAATTATTTATTCCGTTGCGCATTACTCTGGCAACCTGTTTGTTCACCGAGTTGGTAAAACGTATTTTCTAGAACCACTTTTTAATTTTCTATACATTGACTTCCACAAACTTGCACATTTCATATAAATTTTTGGCGTTAGTTCATATGCCACGTCCACTGTATGCACGCCTGCAACTATCACATCGTAAAATGTATTCTTCCAGAAAACCCTCTCGGATACGCTGACGAAATGTTGAGAGTGGCCTACCGTCACAATTTAGGCCCGCAGAACATGTAGGATAGCCTATATACAGGGTGTTTGGTATTTATAGGTGTAAACGAAAGGTGTGTCTAGGACCATGAAACAAGCTAATAAACATAGGTCCGGAAAACGACGGTTTTCCCATTACGATGTATGGACACGTGCAAACATGGCAATGTTGCAACACTGTTACCGCCATCTGTACCAGGCACCAGTCCCCACAGAACAGCAAATGTAGTGTGGTTGCGTTGTGTTCAACGAAGTCGCCATGGCTCCGTCCACACACGTTTTATAATGAAGAAATGACTAACATCCACTTCATGTATGGACGAGCTAATGGCAATGCTGAAGCCTGCCTTCATGTGAATGGCGCTCAATTCGAACAGTTGTAATGTCTTCGTCCATGTGTGCAGCATTTAGACGTTTTGGTCCTCGAGCGTTCCTGTTGTAACATGTAATGTTTCGTATTGGGAAAAGCATTGGTTTCCGGAGCTATGTTTATTAGTATTATCTACTTGTTTCATCGTCCTCGACAAACCCCTTCCTTTTGTACCTATAAATACAAAACACCCTGTATAACTCAATGCACAGCACAATATTAACTACTACTATCAGGAGGATAGAAAGGAATACCCCATATCACTCATAATAAAGAGGTACATATTGATATACGGTCTCATCTACACAATTTCACTTTTACCAAGAATGTCGTAACAAATTACGGAAAAAATTAAAAATATATACATTTTCCAATAGTGTACGTACAGGTTTATTTATTTCCTGTTTTTTTTTTTTCCTGCTATGCGTGGAATTTACATTTTCCCGCTTCATTTAGGGCGTATCGTCGGTATTCTATGTACATTTCGTATTGTCTGCTAACAGCCGCCAACCAACTGTCAAGGAGGGCTAGCCCGTTGTCGATAGTTAGCTCAATTAACTTTTTGGACTTTACTTGATCACTTTTCAAACGCATAGCGTTACAGTTTTGCTCTCTATGGGCTAACCGAGTGACAATGCGTAAACGCCTATAGGTAAATGGCACTTAGTTATTATCTTCGCAATCTTCTGTAAGCTGCGAGGGCTTGCTGGTTAAGTTATCTCTGAAGTGAACAGAAGGTGTCTGGGGGAGGGGATGGCTACAATCACCGACGACCTTGGCAGTGGCGCTTGGTGGACAGGTGCTCGACAGCTATTTGCGGTCGGTCCAGGCTTCGAGGTTGCCCGGGTGTTGGACACACGCCAGCTAGAGGATGGCGAACGTAGATAACAAACTGCTACCTTGGCGGGCGACGAACCTCCCTCCCAGATCTCCAACCCTACAGAAGATTGTCACAGATTTTTTTCAAGTTCCTTATTTTGAGGGATTAATCTTTTATCAATTATTCACTATTTTTTAATATCATGGCATCAGTTAAATTTTTCGAACGTCAGAGCACAGACAATAACTTTAGACTTTATCATTGTTACAGCAAAGGAACTATTCAGCATTCCCATAGTGCGATTTTGAGGAACTATGGATTACCTAAATCGGAATTTCCGGAACCGGGGATCGAACCTAGCTACTCACGATCGCAGACTAGCTAATAGTGACGTAGCCTCGTACACCGGATTATTTCTCGCCTCACTAAGCATAACCTTTACAATAGATTATACGCTTTTTTTTTTTAGTCGTGCAATATGTAAGCATGGGTGTCAAGCAAAAATCTGCTTTTGGGGTAACACGTTTTATAAACGACTCAACAGATCTCAAATAAGTGGCATCTGACTAAACAAAAACAGGAAAAATCAAATTTTCAACAACCCCGCCAGACGCTGACACTGGAATGTTCGTTTCTTGGCGATGAAAACGAAAATTGTGGCCGGAAAACGAAGCTGAACAAATAAAAAAATCTGTGCGGGGCATATATGTAGGTTCAACAGATACTAAGCCATGTTTACTAAAATTTAACGTTTAATTCCCTATCCTCGCTCTGGCCAAGGCTCTGAGGTAGGCAGTACCCTTAACAGGAGTGTGTATCAGTTACAAATTTCCGCGCTTCACGCGTGGAAACAGCGGAACGATAAGAGCCAGAGTGCCACGCTCGACGGAAAGTATATCGCAACGCGCCAAACTGGCGTGCGAGGTTTTCGCTGTAGGTTGTAGTGTTTTTTCAATAGAACTTTTAAGCGGTGGCCATAAAATTTTATTTTTCAATAGTCTCACGTGAAGGCCAACACATGTATTTTGTTTTGCACTTAACAAATTCAGATGGCATATTCGTAGTTATAGCAGTCTAAAAAAAATAGGTTTTTAGCCATTTGAAAGGCCCGAAAATCTGGTTTCTAACAAGCATGCAGAATTTTTAACACTATAGAACCGTAGTTTTACGTTTGGGTAATTTTTTAGATAAACGTAATACAAGTTGCGCGGCTTCGCATGAAAAAAAAAAAAAATAAGCGTGTCACGCTGCAACAACGTCCATGCGCCAGGACAGGCTTCTCCAAAAACCAACAAGCAGCACAGGATGACGGCGTACATCCGAGGTATGATAACAATGGTAAGAAAATCTCAAAACGATAGGCGCAAAGGAATATATCCCCACGGCCGAATCTGGAAGTAAGATGTGAAAAATCACCTTACCACCTAAAGAAAATGTCTTCATCTAGAACATCAAGAGGAAATCATGCATCCCCTTCAACGTGAAAAGCCGTAAAGTCCCGTCGCTTTACTAAGGGCATAAACGTCGCCCGTAGCGCCACTGACGTCGGCAGCATTACAAGTGCGTTCACTTTATAAATACATACTATAGTTAAACGTCCTTTAAGACCGTTCAAGTGTGAAATTAATCATTTTAATTTGAGTACGAAATTATGTCAGTTTTGTAGACGTCACTTGAGACTGCATTTTCCTCTTATGGAAAAATTTTAGCATCCGTATTATTCAAATAACGGCGTGTCAAAGTCATAATATGAATGATACGGGCGCATACAACTCAGGAAAACTATCAGACTTGCTAAAATTAAATTACTTACTCTAAGATTAGATGTGGCCTAACTAACCAAAATTATTAAAACACGAAAGGACGCAAATATTGCTGAAAATAAGGTTTTTAATGTCGAAAATTAGTGACATCTTAGGCGCACTAAAAACGAATACCATTTCATTTCATTAAAATATTTTTTTTTTTTTTGGCCAATAGCAGCATTCATCCTGATTACAACGATACCAAGTTTATAGCAATGCAAACAGTTGACTCATTTACTGTATGGAGGGACGGCGGGCAGTTTACATACTACGCCGTCCTCAAATTAAACGTAAAATGACACGCACTCATACACACCAGAGATTCCAATACACCATCTCGTAGCCCGTTAATCGCCGTAAGAGTAATCTCCAGAAAAATATGAATGTTTGCACGTATAAGCATATGTCACTAAATAACTGCTCTGGGAACATAGTTTCTTCAAAGGAAAGGAAAAAAAACTATATATATAGACGGCACTTTTTGCTTTAGTCTTATTGTATACCATTAGACAGAGAAAAATACCGAAAATACCAAAAATTGGATTTTTAAAGGCATTAGCACTCAAGTTTCCTGAAGGCAAAGCAGGAAAATGCATTCTGGCGCCTGTAGTTCAATACCTTATCTTTTGACACAAGCAACAACAATATAGGCCTAATGTTACAGAGATCTAATTAACGAGCAATTGGCTACAACGAGCGTGATTGACCCGGGCTCTATAGCCGACCCTTACCCGTACACTACTTGCCTCATCGCCTCTACTTGCGTCTGTCTTCCCCTTGAGAACTTCTCCTAGTATCCACTATCATGAAGACAGCCACTCTCAGTTTACAAACTGAGGTCAGTCATCATCAGACACGGAGGTCCCCTCCTTGCCCTTACACACACGCGCGCACACACACACAATATCTCTCTCTTTCTCTGTGCGTACTCTCAACTAGCGATGACGATATACCAACTCCACTCGTGGAGCAGTTACGTATCGCGGACGGAATGCAAGACGCACGGTTACAACAGATTCACATTTCACACTTTAAAAAACTAGAGCACACAACAAACATTTTTCCTACAGGTCGTATATTTACATTTTGTAAAAATGACCTCAAATAGTAAAACTTCAATTTGACTCGTCTCGTTTTTATTCGTAATCATATACTGAAACTTTAGTTCCGGAAACAAAACGCTGTACAGAATATTCGAAAAACCTATCTATGCCTGGATTCCACAGTTTCTCTGAAACAATTTAAGGATGTTCAAGTGGTAAAAATACATACTTTTATATTTGCTTGGCACAGTGTTACTTTTATGGGCGTCACTTGTGACTACATTTTCCAATTGTAGAAATTTTTAGCTCTCATAGTTTTCCCACAGCGGCATGTCGAAGTTAGAATTTGCAAGTTACAGGAACACAGGTTTAACAAAAACCAAGTTACTTACTCAAATGAAATAATTTACACTGAAATTAGATCATATGGACTATATGCTAAAACATTTAAAAACACACAATGTAACTCCTTTGTACTTTTAAAAAAAATCCGAAAATTGCGAAAATTTACCTCATTTATGGCAATTTTTAAAAAAGACAAAATGACTTTGTTGTGTGTTTTTAAATGTTTTAGCACAGTGCCCATAATATCAAATTTTAGAGTGATTTTTTTCATTCGAGTAAGTCACTTGGTTTTTGTTAAACATATGTTCCTGTAACTTGCAAATTCTGACTTTGACGTGCCGCCATGGGAAAACTATGAGAGCTAAAAAATTTCTACAAGTGGAAAATGTAGTCACAAGTAACGTCTATAATAACACTAAGCCAAGCATATATAACATTTTAAATTTTTGCCACGTGAACAACCTTAAACTAGTGATGGGTCGGGTCGGATAACAATTCTGTCGGTTCCGTCGGTAAAAAAAGACTAGAATCGGTCCCGCAAAACTAGAGTCGGATCTGTTTTTTTTTATCGGTTCTCGTCACACCTAACCTTAATTTATACGACGTAGGCCTACATACAAACAATTTTACAAGAGTTCGTCGTTTCGCTTTATTTTACCATGTAATAGATTTTGTTAAAAATTAAAATATTCTTACAGAATAATACACCAATCCGTAATAATGTATTATTACCTTGGACTTTGGAGCGCTTTGATGTAGGCCTACTCCACTGAGGAAAAAAAATTGGTAATTTTCGGTATTATTTGGCCCTCTTGTTCCACTACGGAGTCTTTGATAGTTCAGTTGTAACATTTTTGCATTACTTTCCGCTTATTTCAAGTCCCTGCCACAAAACATGAGCGTAACGTCGATCCCTTGGACCATGCAGTACATGATTCACAGCAAACACCAAACAACTGAAATGTCGAGTATCGATATTCTCGAATGTTACTTACTCCATGTGATAGAATCGTAAATCGCGCAGTCCAACGCCATCATTGTCTGATGCATTCTTAGCGTGACCACGAGTGTGCGTGTGTTTATTAACCATAACCATTTAACGTACCGTATTTCGTTTAATCAAATGTTAAAATGTCCGATATTTGGACCCATTTTCATGTTCACGAATTATATCCTAAGTTTGCTGTGTGTAACTATCGCAAAGCCTCAATATCTCTAGGTGTTTCAAAATCCACACCCAGCTTGTGGAAACACGTGAACAGTAAACATACCGGAAATGTACAGCATCGTCAAAAACTACAAACAAATAATGAAAATACGCTTTTCAAAATGTGCATACACACTTCACCAATGTCGAGTCACCAGGAGTCAACCCCAGAGTGCAGTCGAGGAAATGTAACTGCAAGTGAAGCTACTGCTTGCCCAGGCTCTTCAACAACCCCGACGTCGTATGTAAGCCTACCCAAAATAGCAAAGCCGCAATATCGACCGTCAATACTTTTACTAACAATTAAGATTATATTTTACATTTTCAAAACTGGAACCAAATCCGGGAATCGATGAACAAGAATCGAAACCCAGATTTTTTTTTTTTTTTTTTTTTTTGTGGATTCGACCCATCCCTAATTTAAATGCAAAGTCCATGTATACTTATACTCAAGAAAGTTATTTGTATACATAATTTGTGTTCACAGTTGTGATCCTTGAATGATTCTTGCAATGGAGATAAATGATAAACTGAACCACGTTACACAGGTTATACGCAAGCGACACCAAAACACCAAGCCATACGCCAACCAATATATACAAATCGTTCTACACTTGGAAGATCTATCACACTGCTGTTCTAAACGTTCAACACGATCAATCACCATAAAATATTCTTCCATGTATAAATGCATAGTGCTACTCTATATTACGACTTAAAAAACAATCTCTACAATCTGAACACTAAGTTTCCGAAAATCCTATACATAAACATCTGAAAACTTGGAAATCATTTAGGCAAGAGTCATATTTAAAAGTAAGTAATATAAGCTCTGACATCATGTGTGTTATTACGATACGAACAATTTTTCACATCTAGCTTACCTATACGTGCATACGGTCGACCGTTATTGAGTTTCACACGAGACTGTTTTTATGGATGACGGAAGACGAAATACCAGTACTCCTAGATCGATGTTAATCTTCCTAGGTCAACCAGATGAGCGATGCACAAAAATTAGACGCATTCGAGTAACTACCATAACAAATACATCAAATACATCATAGGATAACTGGTGTAAAAGAAAAAGACACATAAGTAGGATGCGCGTAAAAAAAAAGTACAAGTAATGAGACGAGTAGCAAAACTTCGTCTGTAAAGAAAGTGTTTGCGTGTATACCCATGTATTCGTAAATAACTGTTCTGGAAATACGTTTTTTCTTGATTTCAGAATAAGTAAAAAACTATTACATTTAGACTCCGCGTTTGACTAACCTCTATCATATGTCATTACAGAGAAAACAAAATCATGAAAATGGAAAGAAATAAAAAAAAAGGGCAATTTTTAGGGTTTCGGCACTCAAAGTTAGCTCAATTGCTTGGTTTTCGACACGTGTAATAACATAATACTGTTGCCGGTATAATTTGCGAGTTATTGGACTACAACGAACGTGATAGGACCTGGAAGCATGCGTGCTCTAAGGTATTCTCAGCACTTGTCTCGTCGCCTTTATGAAAAGCAAGCCGCTTACCTGGCACCTGTATTGTCCACAAAGACTGCTAGGACATAGGTTACTATTTATTATGTATTTGCGAATATTATTTTATAACTCTAAAAATGAGCAGATATCGTAAATTCGTAACACAAATTTGTTGAAAAATGTTTCTGCTAAGTAGCCTCATTTTTCCAAAGAAAGTATGCCTATTATATAATTTTGGTTAACTATTAACTTTAATAAAATTTCTTTCAGTCGATAACTGGCCATAATTATACATTAAAACATTAAGCTACTTATAAAAACAATTTTAAACGTAACATGTTTACGATAACTACGCCCTTAAAAATTAAAAAAAATAATAGTATTCTAAAAACACAGCGTAAATACTGACCTGAGGCTTTAAGGTGGAGTCTCACGCCGCGAGTTTTACGTTTATTTTTATTAATCATAACAATATATTCATTAAAATTACTATCATCGCGTTTTAACAACATAAAAATACCTTAGATATCAGTCACGAATTTTTGCGTATGCTTTCTTTTATGATTCTGAAAATACGAGAACACATTCAAATTTTTAATCTGCTGTGACTAAATATGCGTCGTCAATATTGGTTGTATGAAATGGATTAATAAGTTTATAGCAAGGTTATGTATTTTGCTAGTTGGCGATAGTGATATATTTTTAAATATGTGGTTTTAATAAAACAAAAATATAAAAACTAGTTAATTCCTACTCGGCTTGGGATGCCTCACGTTAAGGCAATGCTAGGTAGTTTTTTTCTCCATTGGTGACAAATACTCAAAACATTTTTAACGAAATGCTTTGAAAAGAACTTCAAAGACCTAACAGCAGTCATACAACGTCCAATTCTATGTAGGCGTTTTGCAAAATAATGTACTCTTTGAAGCAAAATATTACTTTGCTTGATTTTTCTTTATTTCCGTAAGAAAATTGTACTTTAGGTGCAAAAATCTGAAAAACTATGAGGTATATTGCCACTAAAAAGTTGGTATAAATTATTAAATACATGTGACAAAACAATGTAGGGATTATTCGATAGTAAAATTAAGTTGTTTAAAAAAAATTAAAATCACTGTAAAATTACCGGGCGTGGCCGTAAGGGGGAGAAGTAGATGCTAAATTTTAATTTAATTTGCAATAACTTCTGTTCTAAAATATTTTTGGCAAATGTGGCTATGCTGAGGCATAGAAGACATTGTAACAAATGTTGGAGATCATAATAGTGTTATATGTTATCTTATATTGGATTTGTAATCATTCTTGAAAGTTAACCTATATCCCCTTACAATTTCAATATTATTCATGTCCTGTAGTTTACCAGGAATATATGCTAAGAAAAAATGTTGATAACACGAATAAATGTTATGGCACGAAAACAAAAATACAAGAAAATAATTACAGACTGATAGGGAAATGTAATTGTAGAGCTTGAGGAGTGGTCAGGTGCAACATTGACGATGTATGAACTCACCTCTGGTCGCTCGGCATAGCCCGCCAGCACGTCAGACGTCCTCGACAATCTCCGCCCCTCCCCCGTCAGCGGGGGAGTGGCAAGACCAAGCAGTTGCTAGAGGAGGGGGAGCGGGGGACGCCAACACAACAGAAAGGCCGACGGCAACTTGTCTCGGGTGGTGCGCCACAGAGCTTCACTCGCGCTTGAAACGACGGCGACTGACCGGTCTCGTCGCCGGGACGCCAGTTTTAATCGTACGTTACAACCGTGTCTGGGGCCACCAGGTTATTTTCGAGCGAGACACACACGAGCCAGGAAGGGATGCGCGGCTCGCAGGTCGCACCTGTGTGTTCTGCCTCCCCTTCCTTCCTTCCTTCCTTCCGTAAACGTGCGAAAACTTCGGCCTCCACGTCACCGTGGCCGTCTGCCCAGACCACCTCGCCGAGCGGTACGCAGGGCTTCGGCCGTTATCAGACTACTCAGAAACTGCTCATCGCACATGAGTCACGTCTTATTAGGAATAGCATTTAAAGAACGTTACACGTACGTATACCCGGTTCAAATTCAACGTTACTCATTAAAGCATAATTTTCTGGCTGCCAAAAATGGGAGTTTCTTGTGGTCTTTCTAGGGTACGTAAATCTTGGCGTAGACTCTTTTAAAATATATCGACGTGTACAATACACCTTTCTCTTACATAATACGTATTAAAATGATAGGATCACCCCTGAAAGTCTCATACATTCGCGTTGTCCTCTGTGAAGACTGCAACGTCAGTCTAGAGACTAGCGATTAGAGAGGGGAGAGAGGGGGGAAAGAGAGAGAGAGAGAGACGCCCGCGCTGCCACTTCCGCACTTCTAGGCCTCGAAAGCGCAAAATACGTTTACCCAGTCGTCCAGCTTTAATTATGACGGCACCGGGTCCTACCTACACAACAGAAGAGTATAACATTGGTTCGATTATGTAATAAAAGTTGAGTTCTATATTGATAAAAAATTAATTACATATTGAAAGTGTAAAATAATACAGCTTTGAAGTTTTATTTATTATTTGATTTTACGTGCCCTCGAACAGCACCAGGTTTTGATAGAGGTACAAGGTGGGAAAATGGGAAGGAGTCGGCCAGGGCCTGTTTCAGACACCATCCCAGCATTCTCCCGGAGTGATTTCGGAAAACCCTGGAAAACCGAAATCAGAACGGCCATAGCCGGGAATCGAACCCGGACGCTCCCCAATGCGAGGCGAGTGTTATACCACTACTCCTCTACGCTCGGTACGCACTGGGAAAAATCCGTTGTATGTATGTTCTGTTCGTTAGCTATTAACCACGCATATTTTGATCACATAATCCGTTTAGCTTTTTTAACAGGTGTTTGGAAATTTGAAATGTGTTCCACTGTGTGATACACGATAATTGAAATATTTAGCATAAAATTGTCTCGTATTAAATACTTACGATCTTCTGAGAAGAACTGCAAGGTATTTGTCGATCGTAATAAATGTGACATTTGAAAAAAAAATTGATATTAGTAAGTTAATGGTACTGAATCCGGCTTAAAATCTGATGCGGACTTGTACTTCATAGCTGTTGAAGCTGCTTTGCAGCAAAATTATTATTTTTTTCATTCACAAGGAAAATTATTGTTCAAGTTCTAGTTCTAGAAATTACCTCGCCGTGACGACTACATCGTACACAGGGGAGGGGGGATATTTTATGCCAGCTACAAAATATTTTGCTGGTATTCACCCTCCTAAATAATTATCGTCCTCACAAAAAATATTTTGCTTTGTACCAGCTACAAAATATTTTGTTAGCATTCAGCCTCCCAAATAATTTTTGTCCTCGTCACAAAAATTGTGTGGTCACCAACAAAATTCTGCGTGTTTACTGAACAATAATTTGGCAGGGAAAACTTCCCTACAAAATTTTTCTTTCCGTGTACCGTAAACGAGGTACACCTTACACCAGCATGGGTTAACTTCCGAACATCCAAAATGTAATTTTTTTCCCTTATGTTGATTGGTGAAAGATTTGTGAACGATATCTGCACATATGAAATATTTTTGTAATACTCAACCTGGATTCGTGTTTCCTGCACCTAATGTTCTACAAATCAAATTTTTGGTGATTCTTAGTTAAACGCGATTTACGGGAAGTTTTTTTTATCCTCTAGTTTTCGCATACTGGCATCTAGAACTAAAACTGTACTGTTTTAGATACTTACCAGTTGTATTGTTTCACTAACACTTCTCAGAAAATTCATACAGAGAAATATATTATAACATATTGATGACAAGTCTAATACTACCCGTAGAAAGGGTTTCGCTAAAAAATGTTCAAAATATACAAAGAGTTTTCTTATTAATTTTATACTTTTTTAAGAATGCAAAAAAAATACGAATAATGAAATTTGTCATTACATACATTGCCGAAACTCATTTAAACGTGCTTTAAATTCCACACAACAGTAAAATTGTGATGATTTGTCGTACGAAAACTGTATACAATTTTAATAATTCTTAAGGAGGCCTCTTGGGTGGAGATATTTTGCGCGTTAGAGGTCTAGAAGTGCAGAAGCTGTTAGGACGAGACAGCATGCACATCAAGTCTAGCCTCTAGGCGCAAGACACCGGACTAGCCTTATAGCCGTCAACCTGACTCTACGGAACATTCAGTGGTACTCATTATTATTTTATGGCGTAACACTAAAGACAAAACTGTATTGTACCCTCTTGATAAAGGATTCTGTGCCAAGATGTTCATACTAAGGACCGCAAAAACATCCATTTACGCCATTTTCGGCAGGGAGAAAATATACTTCTATGAATAGTGGTAAACATGAAATGAAACAGACAGGTGTAACGTTCTTTGAATTATATTCCTAAGCAGATAAACACTAATAAGCGTTGAGCAGTTTTGGAATAATATTGTAATGAGCCAACCCTATAATTTTAATATCATTTGATACTATCATAGTATAATTGATTTTTCACTCACTAGCAGCTTTATCTTAAACCCCATGAAATTTACTTGCACACTGAAATACCGAAGACTTCACTGGCAAAAAAAAAACTACGACAGTAAATAAAGCTACACATACACCTATAAAAATTGTGTTCATGGCCAAGTCGCGAGGAATGCTTTCTCACTAGACCTTGTTACAATGACAGTGTATCTGCGCCAACATTACGAAATTCCAGCCGACATAAAAGGGTGCTTGAATATATTTATATATTTTTGTTTTCACAAGGTATGGCAGGCGGAATATTTTATTTCAGAATGTCACGTGACAAGCGCATGAAAATGCATTTTTAACAACTTCTAAAATTACTTACTTACGTAGGGTTTTTTTCTTTACAATGCATAAATTATGTAACTTTAAATCAGAGTATTTTTCACGTAACCGACAGCAGTACTTATCGTACTCCTACCACCGTTACACTAGTACACAATGGTCCAACAAGTGGCAAAAGTTAAAAAGATTATTTTTTATTAATTCTTCTAGACCTCGTCGATTTAGCAACTATACCTAAATTACTGATTCTCAACACAACACGTTACTGCCGTACGTAACTTAAATTAAACATCTGCACTGTATGCCACTTTGCTACCACGGAAATGTGCGCAGCTGTTTAATTTATGTCTATCGCTGTGTGTCATGCCACATTGCTATCACGGAAACGATCGCAGCTGTTTATATCTATCGCTGAATGCCACATTGCTATCACGGAAATGTGCGAAGCTGTTTATGTCTATCGCTGAATGTCACATTGCTATCACGGAAATGTGCGCAGCTGTTTAGTTTGTCTCTATCGCTATACGTTACACTGCTATCACGGAGATGTGCGCAGCTGTTTATGTCTATCGCTGAATGTCACATTGATACCACGAAAATGTGCGCAGCTGTTTAGTATATGTCTATCGCTGAATGTCACATTGGAATCACGGAAGTGTGGGCAGCTGTTTATGTCTTTCGCTGAAATGTCACATTGCTATCACGGAAATGTGTACAGCTGTTAAGTTTATCTCTACCGCTGAATGTCACATTGTAATCACGAAAATGAGCGCAGATGTTTAATTTATCTTTATCGCTGTATATCACATTGCTATAACGGAGATGTGCGCAGCTGTTTAGTTTATGTCTATCGCTGAATGTCACATTGCTATCACGGAAATGTGTACAGCTGTTAAGTTTATCTCTACCGCTGTATGTCACATTGTAATCACGAAAATGAGCGCAGATGTTTAATTTATCTCTATCGCTGTATATCACATTGCTATCACGGAGATGTGCGCAGCTGTTTAGTACATGTCTATCGCTGAATGTCACATTGCTATCACGGAAATATGCGCAGCTGTTTAGTTTGTCTCTATAGCTGTATATTACATTGCTATCACGGAGATATGCGCAGCAGTTTGGTTTATGTCTACCGCTGTATGTCACGATTGCTATCACGAAAAAAAAACGGCAGCTGTTTAGTTTATGTCAATCGCTGTAAGCCAAGTTGCTATAACGGGAATGTATTACGTACTGCAGCCGAAAAGTAGTTTAAATAGGACATTATAATAAAATTTTTTAAACTTAATAGTCAGCGTCCAGTTATTTTAACAAAGACCCAAAAAAGTTTGTTTTCAACAACGTCTGCTAGGCCTACAAGTACACAAATAAAAAAATGTTTTTATTACTACGAAGAATATTACAATACATAGGTCCTTATGAGTTTCTCAATGCATATATTATTACTTCATACAACATAGTTGCATATAAAATGCAAAGTACACAGAAACCGAAACCAATACATTTTTCAATTAGAAAAAAAAATGCATGGTATTTTGAATACACTTGCAGGAAAAACAGCTGAGATGTTAAACCTGGCCTTATGCTAACTATGGATGCCTGCTAATTGTGAACCTCAAACAAGCTGTTAACACTCGAAGGAGTGCGAAGTAAGGGGAAGAGAGGGAATGACTGACTGCTCTGAAACGGTAAAGTGTGTTGACCGACGTGAAATGACTCGATGATCGCACGTAACTGTCCTCCGGCGGCAGAAAGCTGAAGGGTGGCCTGTGCCGACGACGGCGGAGAGTAACTGGCGAAGACGTCACGGCAGGCCAACATTAGCATAATCCTGACCGCCGCGGCTCGTTTTACCCGACACGACCGGTTTCCACGTCTCGTTGGCCAGCTGCATTTACACGACCAGAGGCACGCAGCATGCTTGCAGTCCACCACGAGCCATGACATTACTGCGCTCGTCAGCTCGCCACACGCCATCCAGGCTGTCCCTCAACCAGTTTATAGCCTGTTCACGGTAAACTGAGCATATTTTGAAGACCTGCCGTAAACAAGAGCAGAGGCGAAACATGGAGGAGGGATATATATATTATATTGCCCACTTCTAAATCCTTCAAGCAGGGGCAAACTTTACAATCTACCAGTCTGAATACAATAATTTCACATGTTCTTTATTTCAAATATATAATGTACAATTTAAATTCGTTTCATGACAGCAAAACTCTAATGTCCAATATGATGACTATCGTACCTCCTTAACAATGGAAATGAGGACCATTACTACCTCCTCCTTTTTTTATTAAGAATTTGATTTATGGCCCTGAAAAGGGGTTAATTTGTATAGCCAGGGTAACTTTCTGACACTCAAAACATATTTATTTTTCAGGCCTTTTTAGCAAGAAATGCGAAATTCTATTTGTGTGCATAAAGCCATACATTTAATACGTCCATTTCAGTTTAGTTATTTCTTTACTAAACGGCCTAAAAATACACATTGTGACTGTCACAAAGTCACCCCAGCTATCATATACTAACCCCGGTTTACGGTACTAAAATCCATCACACGAATGTGTATATCTAACACTTGTGCTGACACATTTCTAATGGGATAATTTGTGAATCCTCATTTGGTCGCCTTCACTTTCGGAATGTGAGTGATTGAAGACATTTTAGTCAGAACTTAGGCCTTTAGCGCTGATCCGGAATGCCATGATCATTTCATCTTCCCTCACATCTGCACTTGACTGGAACACGGGTTCACAGATAAAATTGTACGAATTTAGACTCTGAAATGACACTTGTGAGCTGTCGAAAAAAATACATTCGTTCGAGCGACATGCTGTACAGTAGAATATCTACTAGCCGAGATGAAGACGTTCGGATAACGGATTTTTCGGATAACCTACTATTTACGATAAAAAATTGTTTCACTGCTATATAAGCAATATAAACACAAAAATGTATACTGAATATTTTGTTGCATTACGCGTCTTACAAATAACCTTACATACACATTAAATAAGACATATAGTTTAGGAAAAGAAGGCCAACAAATTTGAATTAGCAGACTGGAGCGGTTTCGGTTGATCGGTATTCGGATAAATAATGCTCTGATGTTTATGTGAACATCATTTTCACAGGAAACGTTATATATATTATATACATATACATCCATGTACATACTTTTTAAAACTCCATTATATAACCATATTTTATGTACATAATTTTCAAATTCAGGAAATATTGCGTTAATTATGCGCATATATTTTTGGAGAGAAGTGGGGAAACATAACTTATAGGTCATAACTTGATATGCTAGTTAAATAACAACTTCATACAGAATGATGAAGGCAAACGTGATAACATCATGAGAATGTAGAACTACGCACAATAGATGTAATGTTATTCGAATGAATTTTAAGTAAGAGCGAGTCGAACTCTAGCGACGACAGCTAATTTAAAAAACTGTTTGAAGTCATACGTTTGCTGAAGAAATAAAGTGTAACCAATGTTCCAAAATAATGCCAATACATTTTACGTGTCATTTGATGTATAACTACAATGTTTGCGCGTAAAATAACAGAAAATTGAAGAGCGAGAGCTCAGAACTGCACGTATTTTTTTTCTATTTGTTTCCTTCAAATTACATTTGAATATTATATACATCATTGTATAGGTGATTCACTTTAAAATGAGCACTTCCAAACGCAAATAATAATAAGAAAAAATGTATTTATTGGGACCATACAAGTAAAGTTTTGAGAGTTGAGAAACGTTCGCACTAGTTTTTAGTTGTACAGAAGTTTTCCTATTTAAAATAGTAAAGATGGTGGCATAATGGCTCACAAAAATTGTAAGCAGTGCTCAGTTTATCCTGAACAGCTTATATGAACATTTACAAATCACTACAGTGACTTATTTTATGCGTCACATTTCATTCCCTGCAACAACCAAGTGCTGCAACAGATTAGTGTTGAAATTATTTCACATTCCACTTAGTAAAATTGTTATAAGCTTTAACACAAACAATATGCTTAAAAAAACGTATTTATATAAAGTGTACATTGAAATGAAACAATGTCAAGTCAGAGGTTAACGGTATCCTATTTATGCTCTATTTAGTAGTATTAGGTTATTTTTCGAAGCCTAAAACGAGGCAGATACGTCAAACCTGTCGTATATATGTGCTGAAAATTATTTTTCTACTGCGTAGCCTTTTTTCCCCCTCACAAAAAAAATCGATTTTGGCTAACTACCGAGTTACAGAAAACGTTTTTGCAGATGAGAGTCACCATAAAAAAACACTACTTGCAGAGTGCAAAATATGAACTATTCACCCGCAAGTTTTTAAACGTTATATCACGAAATGTCGTTGTATAATGCATGTAGCAGAGCACTGTGAACGGACAGTATTTTTACTCTCCTACGTATTAAAAATATGTTCCAGCGCTAACAAAAAGATTAGCTACCGGAAGTCAGAAACAGGCATGTTTCACCATCTAAAACAGAACCCAAGTTTTGTGAACTGCGCAGAGGTACTAACTCACTAATGAATATAATTAACTATAGTTTATAATTAAAAATTCTTGTAAGTACCCGCCTCGAACAGGGTTAGCATAGACAAATTCTGAAAAAGCACTTTTTAGAACTGTAATATTGTTAAAGTTTTGAGTGTGTACCAACCATTTGAGGTGCATGAGTTCTATTAACAATTTCTATCATTCCCAACTCGTCCTTGCAAAGAGATAATGCTGCTGACGCAAAGCATGTTAACTAGACGGTCAGTTGTTTAACGTTTCTCCCTGCAGGACCACTGTGGCCGTGCCGCAAGAAACCACAATTTACGCTTACTATAGTCACTAGTTGAATACGTTTCTCATTAGGTCCGTTCAGTCGACCATAAAAACAATTACAAAGTTACGCGTGGACCCGGCACCGTGCTAACTAATTTGTATTTAAAACAGCTAGTAAGCGTAATAGCGTTGGAAGGGGACGAGGGAGGGGGAATTTCCTTCAGTTACAACCAACCTCCCCCGTTTTTTTTCCTCGCTTCCATAATTAAATTGAGAAGTTTAGACGCCGCGCCGTTGCGTTTATACATTCTACGGCAGTCTTTACCTTTTGCAAATTATTTTATGTTACAAAAGGGTTAGTTCTAAACATAGCGTCAATATTTCTTCTTTATAGCAATAGGCTCGCATTCGTCTTATCTCACAACACGCTTGTGTACCATTATTTATCATTAGTGATGACGTAAAATGTACTTTGACGGGATATACCTCAAACAATGACTTGAATGGCACGTGTTGTGCACAGTCGTTGATTTCGTTACGATCAGTGGAGAAAACACACCTTCTTAAAATTTACAGTTCGATTCCAAAACTACTTTTCTGATATTTCGAGACAAGTCTTTTATTTGTGTAAATTTACTCTTATCTCAGTGTTCTCACACATACATATATACATTCGTTTATAGTTATAATACCCGTAAGAACATTCTGCACGCTATACTCTATTAACCTGATTATTCAATGCAAATAAAAAGTAGTATAACTTACAAATTTTAGTGGTATCTACGGGAGTAATATGTATTTAACAAAAATGTAATTGAATGTTAATTTTGAAAAGAAAATACAATTAATTGTACAATGAACTGAGTGAAAGAAGAATACGACACAAATTTCAACTCATTTATTTAATTCTGTACAACTACGTTCCTAATTTATATGGTAGCCCCTGCATACAGAGCAATAAAGAAACACTACACAAGTAAACTAGTCACAAAACATTCAAAACAACCCTTAAAGAGTCTTCGCGAAGTTAGCGTTTAGGAAATTCCAAGAAAAATACTACAGGCCTTGAAAGAAAGGACGGTTACAATCGCAAAAAAAAAAAAATACAAATAAAAAATCCAGTTTAAACAATAATGCAAAGGGAAATCGTTTCCGTCGGAGACACGTCTCGATGCACACATTCCGGCATAGGTACAACACGCCTAATTACACACAGAACCCACACAGCTCCGACAGAACTCTTTTATTGTTTCAATATGAGTAGGCTTTACGTCTCGTCGTCGACAGCGAGGTCGTTAGAAACAGTTACACACAACTTTTTACAAGGACAGGAACTACGAAAGGAATCGGCCAAAACATTTGATACGAATTCGCCTTGAGCGACTTATTTCTGGAAACAATGGAAAGCCGAAATCTAGATGGTCGGAGAAGCAGAGTATCGAACACGAGTGCTCCCGAATGAGAGTCCAACATGTTACGATTGCGCTACCTCACTCGGTCCCGACAATACACAGCTTGTCACCCAGTTTTTAGTCGCTACTTCTATGTCAACTGCACATAGCGACTGCTCACGGTTAACTGAGCTGGAGATCAACGTTATATTCAATAAAAACTAGTTTGAATAGGCCCTACTTCAAACCAATGTACATAGATGTTAGTTCAGTCAAATTAATTTGTATTTCTGAACATTTTTTTTATTTTGGTATGTAAAAGTATTACAACAGCATTTGTTTTGCCTTAAAGCCCTATGGTCTTTTAGATATGTAGGTAACTGTAGAATTCATGCAAGAGGTCAGAAGTAAATTTCATTAAGAAACCCTGACATTGAATACTTTGTACTCGCCCACAGAACACTGTACACACAACATGCCAAAATCACATGGTCGAGCTCAACATGGAAACCAATATTAATTTTGCTATATGGGCTACGAACACGATAAAATGGTATCAAAAATGTTCACAGTAGCCTATACGTTTTTGTACTACTAAAACTTATTTTCTCTGTCACAAAGTTGCCGACACATTCAGGTTACAAATACACTTGACATAATTAACTATTCTAAATGTTTAATTGTACTTACACGTTCACGTCCAATTTTTTTTTTTGCTGTACGTCACGCAACACTTTGACTTGAACGGGATCGTCTTGTTAGGAGTGCACACTTACCTAAAACAAGGAAAATAAACATAGCAATATGTTTTGTCAAACGTTTTGTACGAGTATTGTTAAATTTAATTTAATTATCTTATAATTCATAGAAGTATGCAATGCAATATCTGCTCCACTATACTACACATCTCTTCAACACCACGGAGTGACGAACGTTAACTAATGTATAACTGGTTAGCAAAACTCTAAAGAAAATATGGAAACGAAATTCTGCAGAGTATAAAAAGTATAAGAAGAGGGGAGGGAGAGAGACAAAGAGAGAAAAGGATGGGGATGGAGAACAAGAAAGGCATACAAGTATCTGCTGATGTTAACGCTTCAGTAATCACGCATTTCGTCAAAATCATTCTCAGCGGATTGCTGGATTTGCTTTCAAACCATCGCGATTCTCGAAACAAATGAGGCAAAATTCCGTTACGTGAGAGAGAAGAAAATTTATCTTAATTTTTGAACGGAATTTATCTGATTAGATTGAGTGGGGAAATTTAATTTTGAATAATATCACGCATATAAAAAGTGAAAAATTAGTTACTCAACAACTTCGATTCTCCACACCAAAATCAACTATATAAGAAGTTAAATTAATTAACAAACTTAAACGTAAAAATAATAAATTAATAAAAATTCTCAACTGCTCAACTGCGCGGTTTACAGGTAATAATTCCCTTTAAGTACGTGTTTACCCACTGAACCACAACGCGACGTACTTTATGTGAAGGATGCCACATACGATAAGTCATTAATTTTCAAAGTTATGTTTACGTTTTTAATATTGACATAACACTAATTTTCCATAAACCAGTATATGTGAGGCAGATTTTCGAGCGTCTATACGAATAAACTTGCGTAGCCTTCCTTTTCCAGGCAAGGTAAAATGTAGAGCCATTTTCAAGAAATTCTCACACTACACTTCTAAGTACTGGAAAGCATTTTGCCCTCATTAGGTTAGGAAATATTCCCTTGCATCTGGGGAAAGGAGAGGGATGTGGTAAAATGATTAGAACTTACTAAGATATAGTACTACAAAAATTGGCCAATATCTTACAAAATTATAGAAAGATTAAAAATCAAATCAAGACAAACATGATCCGTGGAGCTGTAGAATGCAGACGCACTTGAAGTCACTAACAGTCTAGTTCAATGAGAGGCACAGACACAAAAGTACTTTCCAATGTTCCTAAATAAATATTTCTGAGCATCGATTGTGTCACAAGTTCCACAAGCTTAACAATCTCGTAAACCAGTATGACTCCATTCTAAATTCCGGCTTAGCAGTGATAACACTAACACTGTGATAAGATACGGCAAGTTCACTGAAATACCTACGCGCAGTCGAGAGAAACGTCTTTGGGCACCACACGACATATGTGAGAATGTCGACAATGCCACAGACTAATGTACGTGGCGATTCAAGATGCCCGTACAGCTCCGCTTTAAAATACATCCTCAAAAAGTATTTAGCAATCAAGGTGAGGTACATAAATACGTGCTAAACCTATTAATTGAAAATTGCAAGTTTCCCGAAGCCAAAATTCACAAAATAATTTTAAATAACAGCAACTCTAGAAAACAGTGTTTGCCCACTTAAACACGTGTCTTATCCGTGCAACTTACATTTGGTGCACAAACTCTGACGTCGAAATGTTACAAATTTGATTTCAGCGCAAAAAATTGCGCTGAACGAATGAACGCGTTATTCTTGTAACATATTTGCTCACGATGGAAGGTGGCAAACCTACATTGCTCTTTTTTAGTTTCTCTAAATCGACTTACGAAAACTTTCAAAATTTTACTATAAATCACAGAATTTTCCACCGCGAGCATTGGCACAAGTTTAAAAGCAATGTATCTGCACAGTATTGCTGAACACGAAGAAAAAAAAAAAAAAAAAAAAAAAAAAAAAAAAAAAAAAAAAAAAAAAAAAAAAAAAAAAAAAAAAAAAAAAAAAAAAAAAAAAAAAAAAAAAAAAAAAAAAAAAAAAAAAAAAAAAAAAAAAAAAAAAAAAAAAAAAAAAAAAAAAAAAAAAAAAAAAAAAAAAAAAAAAAAAAAAAACACATTCCACTAAAAACTATTTTTAAAAACTTAAGAAGTACAATTTGAACAAAAATATACAAATAACATTTTCAAATATATAGAATAAACATTCGAGACCTCAACACAACTTAGACGTTTCGCAGACAAGAGAAGTGTGCGAGAAAAAATTGTATTTTACGAAGACTTATTTTTTAAACAGATGTCTAATGAGAATACGAAGGTATCCAGTCACCGACATATGCCACTAAGAAGCCATCGCTAATCACTATCCGAGATGACTTGGCGGTGCGCATCTGCTTCACAATAGCCTAATTTTGTCAAGCGATCACCAAGGCCCTTTTCAAAGTTCATGATTTTCTGACAGGCTACATTCCGCGGGCTCGTGTGATTTGCTCTGCTGGCTTGCTCCTCGACGTAACAGGATCAAAGCTACACGAAAATATGAAAGACTATCGCACCCTTCTTTTAATTATACCCTATAACTTCCCACACCATCATGTCAGGGTTTATGCCGGTGTATATGCCCAGGATGTAAAACGTTAACACCACGCCACTGCTGCCGCTATAACCTAAGAAGTTGTGACGTCAAAACTTTTTTTTCATGCGCAGAAGCTCAACATCATTCTAAACTTAATGTACTCTGATTTTGACCACTCCTGCGTGCTTCAAATTTTACAAGTCACTGTATTTGCATCTTACATAATAGAAACTAGCAGCATCTGAGGGACGACCGTATTTCCCGGAAGGCTTTTATCCTCTTTCAACAGCAACATCTACGTTGTGAAATAAAGATGTTATATATACAACTTTTAAACCGAGTGTTCAGTGTGCTATACCGAGAGTGTTCAGTGTGCTATACCGAGAGTGTTCAGTGTGCTATATCGAATCAAAGCAAATTGCCACCTACACACACGAACATTGAAATAATCTACTTTGCTCGACATAATCTAACAGTACGAACACTTCCCATTCAAATATGTAATATCGGAAAACTATATCTATGAGATATCGTGGCACGTACGACTAAAAATTAAACCAAAACATCGACGTTATTCCTTGTACAAATCCCACCCTTAAATGAAATTCCGGATAAAAGTATTCGTGTCAAAGGCAGAAACGTTCTAACTCCTCTTTAATTACTGCTTCTTTGTAACAACGATTCTTGTAATCCTTGAACCCCGATTATAATAGTAAATCATCTCGTCTTGTGAACACTTTAAAGGCAACGATTTTGCAACGGAGTCTAGTTGTTAAACATACAAAAAGCACACTGTAACGTTACGTCACTAATAATTTAAGCATCTACATAAGTACTCACTTCTAAGAAACTCTTCAAGTAACCTTTGAAGATAGAGCGCAGCTATATACGTCACGACCAGCAACGTAACAGTGAGGGGTCTGTGAGGCGTACTGTACAAAGGAAATCCAATTACGAACAGCATCAACAACCCTCCCCCGACCTTCGCGACTCTCACACAAGCCTTGCCGCGGCGGCCAGAAGCCCATCAACCCTCACCTGTGCGACCTTTCGAGAGGCGTCGACCCAGGAGCCCCGGGGACTGCGCGACCCCCACAAAAGGTGCTCCCCGCTGGGCCAACTACAGAGGAAAGCCGTTTCGCGGAAGTGTGCTCATCAGATAGTAGTTAACAAGCACTTGGTTTCCGGGATCCGGGTCGCCGGGCACGGACATAGCACGGACGTAAGTTGCTGTCGCATCCGCAGTCAAACACGGGAACAACGGGGTTAACAGGTTTCCGAACGACGTCGAACAAGAAGCCTACCAGCTATCACCAACATAACTCCAATATCAAGACGTTTCGTTGCTAATATTCACTAGTTTTCCAATACCACCCCTCCTTACTTGAAACATGATTTAGTAAGTGAGAAAAAATCATTACGGGGAACCACATTGAGGTATGTAATGACCCCTCCAACTAAGAACGCAATTTTGTGTGTGTGTTGGTGTGTGTGTGTGTGTATATATAGCCTCTATATATATATATATATATATATATATATATATATATATATATATATATATATCGCGTGTATCTAGAGCATACCGACAAACTAACAGGTTATTCCTGAGGCGGAAATAGAAAGTTTCACAGTCATTCCTGGTTGCATACTTGGTAGGCAACAGCAGTTCTCTGTGAAGAACGAGATTTAGACAGTTTTTGCAAGGTACATTTCTTTTTATAATTTTTCCGACTTATTATTTTTGGTCACAAATATCACATTTTTACTGTCACGTACGTTTATTTATTTATTTCAAAACTAAGGGCGGTGCCACCCCAACTAAACATTATTGAAGTGTGCTAAATGTACAAATCCCTCACGTTGTTATTAATTTCGGCGACACTTACTGGCAACCAGAAATCTGTTTCTGTCAAGCAAGCCGTTTTCAAAATATCACAATAATTTGTAATATTTTCTCAAACTTTGGCAGCGTATGCAACCTTCCCTAATTGACCTGGACCATGGGTTCCCTATATCAAACTTTTTATATTTCTGCCTCAGGAATAACAAGTTTGTCGGTATGTTTTACATTTTTATTTTTATTTTTAGATAATTTCAAACTTTAAGTAGCTCTCCTCGAGAACTTAGTTTATGTAGATAAAATGCGACTAACTGGAGAGGTCTGTAAGAAAAAAATAATGACCAATGACAGTCAGTAAAAAATTAATATTTCCCTATTGTATGAATATTTTGTTGGTGTGTGCGACTAACTGGAGAGGTCTGTAAGAAAAAAAGAATGACCAATGACAGTCAGTAAAAAAGTAATATTTCCCTATTGTATGAATATTTTGTTGGTGTGTGACAATACTGTTACATCAAGCACGTCAGATATTCAGGCAGAATTTGTACGACGTTTGAGGGATATCTTGGCTAAGTACTGGCGAGGCAAGGAAGCAGTGTTTGGCAGATTGTCCGGCAGGGAAGTCCTGGCGGTTACACGACTGGTTGGAAGGTTCCCAAACGTGTAGTGACAACCGAGGTCGGGCGCGTATGTATACATACACACTGGCCTACACCGTTCGAAGCTGATTTTTTAAAGCAGCGCTCTCTAACAGAAGTAACTTCCGTGCTTTGTCGTCCACAGGCGTGGGCTTGGAATGCGCCCAATTAAGGGCGCCGCGCCGCCTACCTGCGCGTTATTGGCTCAGAAGTGACGGAGCATATAAGGGCGATCTTGAAGTGCGCAGTAAATTCCACATCGCCACAACGAGCCAAGCCCTGAACTAGCGTGCAAGATTCCTGTCGATATATTTTTGCTAAGCGACCTTTTAAGAAGTGCCATACAATTGTATTGGTGGAAATTCTATCTAGGCGGTTCAGGGTAAAGTGAGCATTCAAAAATGTCCTGCTAAAGTTATATTATCAGTCATTTCGTATATTTCTTCGCGTAATGGCTAACGACGGGAAATGTCTAACCTCTCTGGACACGTCACTTGATGTTTGCGCGTCTAAGACTAATTGTACAGTCAGTATGAATACGAACAGTTTGTTAAAACAAAGTTTCATTAATCATATAAAATACAATAATGTGGATTTAGGTTGCTTTTATATCAATATTGTTGTATTTAAACAAGAAAATACATGTAACTATACTGCGCAATTTCGCTGCCAACCATACAATCAGTAAAGCAACTAGAGTTAATGTTGAATTATCTGCAGTAACGGCTAGTACTATTTTCCAAAGGTAAAATTTTTAGTGCTCATTTTATTACGAATGACCTATAGCAAAGTTCAGTGCACGTTTCTGGGTTTCGCAAACATTAGGTGAGTACATTCTGAGCCATGGTAGCCAGACAAATTAAAGCATGTTGGGGGCTTAAAAGCAGTCTTCAATGACATTCGTCCTTGTCCGAAGCGTGTTTTATTTTCATACATTTGTACAATGGGAACACATGGAATAGTTTCGTAAAGGAAAAAAAAAGTATTTACAAACATACTATGCGCATATGGGAGTGGTAGGTGGCAACCTACCCACCTCACTAAGCTGTGTGCAGAACTAGAGACAGAAGTTTGTACAAAAGCTGCTCAACATACGTGGGTAATGTCTGCATAGTATCCATACTGTTACACGTTTGTATGCCCGTTTCAACTCCTCCGCATTCCTTTATAGCTTATTTTCTTTCGCCGAAAAATGGCGATAACAAGGGTTTCTGCGAGCTTTTTTTTTTTTTTTTTCAGCATCTTAAAAACACATATATGTACGTACAACACAGCTTTATGCTTCAGATTACGCCGGAAACGATGAAAATCACCACTAAATGTCTTATAGAGGCCTGTTGTCGGCAAGAAGACAGTGACTTGTGCCTAACAGAATACGACGGGATGAAAGTTTATGGGACGCTCTCAGCGCTTTTGCATTCCTGGACTTCGTATGCGCAAAATACGTCCACCCAGGCAGTCACCTTAAAGTAATACTCTGGAGCGTTTGCATACGTATAGAAAGTTGAAGGAACTATATATTTTGTAAACATATTATTTGATAACTTTTCAGCTAGATTTACAGTGACCTTACTTGTCCTTAGCGACGAGACGGTGCAAAATACTGAACCTGCTTCATTAAAAAAACAGTGCCGATAAATGTAACGGATTTTCTGAGTGGTTCTGGTATAGCATTAGTTTATTGAAGCAGTTATTTTCAGTAATTCAGTATCTTGGTAAGGCACAGGCATAATACCTGCTTAAAGACTTCGCGTTGAACTAGTAAGGTCTGACAGAATGTGGACAAAAAACATTTCATACGAATTAAAATGTATTTAAAATATCGGTACTAGCCGCAATAATTTGATAATAAAGTTTTAATAATTTTCACAAGTACTTCAATTTAATTTTTAAAACTTTTTACAACGTTCAATTAAACAGACCAAATTGTTCGATAAATAATATGTATTATTTCAGAATGGACCATTTGATTGTTGGTCTTTCAGAGTTTTACATGATTTGTGTGAAGGTTCGCAGTTATTTACCGTTCATGCCTACGTATCGCATTGAGTCTGCACTGTAACAAAAATATTACTATACCGTATTTTGCACACCGATGTATAGGAGTGTTGAGAAAGAAGGTTTGGTAATCATACATGAATGAAAGCGTTTATGTACTTTCTAGGAAGCAGTCACAATCACATTGACGTTACCAGACTTATGCAGTAACAGTGCTGATCATGTACTAATTTACAAGCCGAAACATAGTAAGTACCCCATACTACGTATGGGTAAAAAACTTCCAACGCTATTTAGGAAGTTTATTTTGTCCCCGCACTATATTTGTTTCTATGCATACGTCTCCTGACATTAAAACCATGAAGTCTGCAAGTACTGGTAAGTGTCAAGGTACAATTTGCACAATCAATTTCGCCGGATCACTGCATGCCTTTTACACACACTGTTCCCTCATCAGGTACGTACCTGAATTTGTCTGGGTACTACATGCATACCATATACAAAAATAATGTTGCCAGAAATCTCAAGGCTACAAGAGACGTCATAAAGGGAAGAGGTAAGATCTGTGCAGTAGTACGCACTAAATTTATCTGTGAGAGAACACCAGTTACACGACTGACTAGACCGCATGAAGTGAAGTGAGAGATTTTGGTCACCGCTTAACATGGAGGTCTTCAACGCTGGTGAAGGGTGACATGAGGTGAGTATGGAGCATTGCCGGAATGAATAGACGGGGAAACGGGAGATCCCCGAGAAAACCCGCCGACAAACGGTACGATTCTCACATGCGAAAATCCGGGGACCGACCACGCCGGGAATCGAGCCCGGGTCGCCTAAGTATATATGGCTAAAGAGCCTTAAGGGGGAGTATTAGACAATTTTATTGTATTTTCAGTTTTCGAGCCATATAATTTATTTAGATTGTATTATTGAAATTTTCTCTTCGACATAGCATTAGGTTTTTGGTAAACTGCTCGCCATAACTAATAATGGAATTTTTCATTAATTTGTCATTAATTTGTCATTGCAAGAAAATCGTTGAAAGTAACCTGTAATTATCTTGTAATAACTCTGCATGACAAAGTAATGAAATAATCCATTGTTATTTATGTCGACCAGTTTACCAAGAACATAATCTTATGCTTTATCGAAGAGAAAATTTTGCTAATACAATTTGAATAAATGTTATGGCTCAAAACCTGAAAATACAATAAAATTGTCTAACACTCCCTCTAAATATGTCGCTCTACAGCGTCTGGTAAGATCACGCAGTTTTCAAAGGTATGGTCTCTCTAACAC
The DNA here is from genome assembly GCA_003012365.1 of Medauroidea extradentata. Taxonomy (NCBI): domain Eukaryota; kingdom Metazoa; phylum Arthropoda; class Insecta; order Phasmatodea; family Phasmatidae; genus Medauroidea; species Medauroidea extradentata. Next base: position 39,265 of record PNEQ01071530.1, read on the forward strand.
ATTCCCCGATTTTGAGACATCGTCCATTATTGGACATCAGTGCTGAGGTTGAAGTATTTTACATTATTACTATGACGCAAGAATGATATAGACATGATTCGAAAAAAAATGATAATGACAAGACCCGCATGGAAAACGCACGCACTTATGCCACTCATCACTCTAGAAATTTAAAAAACGAGCCCTATACGTGCAGTGAATATTTCGACAGTAATCTACTCTCTTTCTGCGGTCCTTTTCGGTTTTTCTTTCTACCCATTGTGTATTAGCGGACCACGTGAAAAAAATTACGACAATGAACTAAGCTACAGACATCCGCGACTCATTTTGGTTACAGTATTCTGAAACTACCCGAGGAATATGGAGGATATGATCCTAGAGCGAACCCGTAGTACAGTTTCTTAAATATTTAGAGAAGCAAGTTTTAAATTCTGATATATACCTGAACTTAATGGTGCACATTCCATACGTCTGAATTGAACACCGTGCATGTGCCTTTTCAGTCACAGGCATGTCTAATACGTGGTACAATAATACTATATTCATATTTCAGGAATAAAAATTATTATCCTAGTACGAACAAAAAATTCCAGACGTAATAACCATCTACATACAATTACACTGCCGATAAGACGGTAAGGTAAAGAACTTTTCATCGTCTACCGACAAAACTGCATGAACTCCATGCAGCATTTACGTTGAAATACTTTCAGCAGTTTAAGGGTCAGGAAAAAAAATTATAGAATGATAGAATAACTCATATAGTCGTGGAAAAGTAATAGGCCCTACTAATAATTAGGGACCTGACAAATTCGCGTTTTCCTTCGAAGACAATCAAACAACTGTAAGTCCCTGTCACTTTCGCAATTGGCCCTGGATTTATGTAACACATCCTAGAGGCCACCTACCCTGTAATACAGAAGTCACTAAGTGCAGGCAGACTCGTGCTATCGCTAAATCAGCAAGCAGCCAATGAGCAGCAGTTGCCTGATATATTCTTGGAGGATGGCCTTATACAGGTCAGCGAACCTATGAATTTCTCCGCTCTCTGCTATTCATATTTTGAACACAGTAGTAGAAAGGAAGGAGCCGAAGTTTGCGCCCAGGACGTCAGAAGCAGTAAAACAGGAATAACTGTTCCTATAGCCGGCATGTTAACATTTCTAGCAGCTGTTAGGGAGGGAGGAAAGTGCTGGTTGCATCAAAACACGTGCAGGACGAGGGAGTGAGTAGAGAAGAGTGCAGACGCCACGCTTTACTGGCGTGCACGCGGGGCACTCTGCCAAAACTAACTACGAGACCCACGACATAGTCTTGGAGGGGAACAGAGGGGAAGAAGGCAGATGTTTGGCTTTCTTGGCCGCGATCTGGCCGACTACCGCGCACATAAACTGAAGAGTCACTCCTGCCTGTCACTCGTCGGCATCGTTACAGTATTTCGCTGTTGGGTAAGTTACAGTCCAAATATACCCATCAGTTCAGCTACCTTTGAACTGAATGACGTGTGGGACCTCAACGACCGAGTGGTCAGACCACTCGCCTCCCACCTAGTAGGTCCGGGTTCGGGCCTCGGATTCTCGCATGTGGGAATCGTGTCGTACGATGCAGCTGACCGGCAGGTTTTGTCGGGAATCTTCTCATTCCGGTGCGTCTCCACTGTAGAGCCTCATCTCATATCCTTCAGAGCCCAGTAACGAAGCCCGCACTTCGGGGTGTGATACCTTGATACTCGGGTACCTTCTCCATACGATATTTATTTGGAATGACGTGGCGAGGTCCGCGTTTAAGAGAGCATGGCACAGAATTCAGCGCTAAAAGCATCAGTTTAAAATTGCAGGTTGTGTACATTTCCTCACAATACATGTTCAAACACTCCACCACCAACTGCAATGCATTTTGCTGCTCTGATAGACAGCTGCTGTGTTGCTGATGTGAGCTCATCAGTACATTGCTTTACTTGATCACGAACATGGTAAATACGAGCGAGAAGTTACTCTCTTGTGCCCACCCTGCGCGTGTAGACTTCGCTTTTAAGCCAACCCCACACCGTGTGGAAATGTACACCACAATTAAACAAAACATACGATAACAGTATCGTGATTTACTGTCACCTGCACATTTCCCGTTCCTTGTTGTTTTCATTCGGTTTCTCTGAAACGTTTAAGAACTGGGCATATGTTTATTAGAAACATTTTGTTCAGAATTACCAGTACTAACACCCCTCAAAGCATGTACCTTTCCTCCCGACGCATCCTGTATACTCCAATATAATATTCAATCCTCGGCGGTCTTTTTGGTCAACACACGTGACCTACTGCAGGGCCCACGATAATTTCCTCGGCAGATAATATTAACAAACGCGAGAAAACCGGAAATGATACTGACATTATTAGTTACTAGCACGGCTGCCATACACCTCGCGTTTCAGAGGCTACGGGGAAGACAGGCCCAGACCACTCGCCTCCTACCATGACATTCAGTGATGACATCATTTTACGGCGTATTGTCTAAGATTAAGTATATGTACGTACCTTTGTAATATTCTGCACCGTCAAACATAAAAAGAACCACAAAAACGCGCATTTTCTCGCCATTTTCTACACGGATAAAGTAAGCATTACAAGTCAGTGGAGGACCTGAGCACACACGAACGTCACGTTCTTTGAATACTTTTCCTAAGTATAAATGACCTCAGGATAGTATGAAAAAATGTAATATCTATTTTTTTTTTTTCATAAAGTAGTGTTTTTATTCCTGGGACATAGTACAGTATTATACGGAGACTTATAACGGCACGAAACTTCGATGTCTGCATTGACAAGGAAAGAAAAGCTGAGGACGAGGTAGACAAGTACTTAGCATTTCACCGAGACCGACAAACGACCTTGTGATGAGAGATAACGCAGCTGAGTACAGTGCTTTGCTAGATACGGTGAAATTTTTTTCACACTTGTGATTTCTTGCATTACAGCAGAAAAACTGTTCGAATAGCAGAACAACTTTACCGCCGGACTGTTTATTTCTAATCTCACCCTGGCCTTGGTCATTTGTAGAAACGAGTACGAAATGGCTCCCGAATTTTGACCGCTCAATATTACAAGTGACCTCAAAACTTTTAAACAAAAGGTATTTTAAATTTTATTCGGTCTTTTTCGTGACCTACAATGAGAGCACACTGCTTTGGAAGAGGTAAAATGAGAAGGGAGAGGGGGGGGGGGAGTCTACTAGAGAGTGTATTATGGAACCATCCCAACATTCGCGTAGGGTGATTTTGGTAAACACTGGTAAACCGAAATCAGGTTGGTCTTAGTCGGGTATGGAACCCGAGTCGTGTCGAATGCGAGCGAGTTTTTTTTATCACTGTTCTACATGCCTACCTGCCAGTGAATCGTATAAGCACCACTGTATTTCTAGTTTCCTTGAAAAATTACGAAGCTACCAGTTCAGGACGTACAACATTGAGAGACAAAATTCACGTCGATGCGGGAACGTAAATGTCAAACGAAACACATTTACTGTGTGCCGCGGAGACGGTTCAAGGCATCAGACCGCGAAGTGTGACGAACTGTGTCCCTCCCAGACACGGTCGTCGAGAGGCAAGAAATACCTACTCCCCCCCCCCTTTTTTTAATTCACCAGCACCTTCCCCAGTCAAATATCACTAGGTACTAGGTAGCGCCAAAGACTACGAGGAGGTGCTTCAAAAGAACACAATAACATATTTTTGTACAGAATTTAAAATTTCAAAGTAGAAGAGTCATTACGAGCCGTGAACGTGGGATTACAGGAAAGCTGGTTAATTCAAATACAAATAGACATACGTGGTATTTAGGGAAAAATATATGTATAACCTCTTTTCCACAATACCCGTGTTTACAACAGTACAGTGTATAGACAATTAGTATGGACTGAACACAGACGGTGATTAAGTTTCCTGTTTAGTGTGCAACCTGGTACCTCACAGTGAAAACATACGCTGCGTTAAGGCCTCGCTCTTTAGTTTTGTTTTGTAGTGGTTTCGAAATAATTTTTTAACGATAATTAATACACATATCAAAAATTAATTGTTACAGTTTTAACAATTATGTATCATCGTTTGTATCTAATTTTTTCTGTTGCTATGCACCAAACGGATTTTTGCCAAAATAAGAAAAAAGGAAGCAAAATAAGTTTTGCTAGCAAACGGCACATTATTTTTAAAAACGGTCTAGCCAAGTTGTGTATCGTATGACTGTACAGTCTCAAATTTTTTCAAATCATTTGGTTAAAAAATATTCGAGTTACTTGCAATTGATTGAAATAAATGAAAGAACATTGCCTTAACAAGTGTGAACTAAGAAAGGAAGGGGATTTTCAAAAGAACAGCATGGTTTACCGCAAACGATTTCCGACTCTTTGAACTTGAGCCCACACACCGAAATTCTTATGGCATAGTGTTTTTTTTTAATGATATTTTGTTACAAACTATTTAGCACCTAGACAGTGCGTGAGAGATATCGGTCAGCGCTTAACATCGTGGTCAAGGGCGGGAGGAAACGAGATATCCCCGAGAAAAACCGCCAACTAACGACATCGTCCGGCACGATCTCCATATGCGGTAATCCGGGGTCGGACTCTGCCGGAAACCGAACTCGGATTACGTTGATGGGAGGAGACTGGTCTGACCATTCGGCCACCGCGACCCCTGTTACGTTAAGAAGAAAACCTTTAAAAGACTACTGCAATAAATGGAAAACACTTTCTCAGGGTATTACGAGCCAATACTTGCTAGAATAAGATACACTTACTTTAGTATAGGTCATTCACGATAAAGTGAGCACTGCATAAAGTTTTCCTTCGGCTTTTGTAAAGTCATCTTATACTATTTTTGATACGAAAACTTCCCTGTAACTAAAATCCAATGTAAATGTTTACACGCTCAAAAGTTAGCATAAAAATACATATTTTTAATTAATTACAAGTCGTGTTGAGTGCTCAGTTTATAGTGAACAGCCTATATAGACGTTATACAGAACCGCACGTGCGTTATAAAAAAAAGGCGAGATCCGAATGTAAATGAATTTTAAGCTTTTCTTAACAATAAAGCAAGATTTCTCCGTTTACTGTAAAGAAAACGTTTTTAATGCATACTAAAACAGTTAAAAAGTAATGTTTATGGTATAGTTAAAAGTTTTTATACAACCAGCTTTGAGTTGGAAAAAGTATTTTCTTTGGCACAAAAGAAAATTAAATAACTCTCAAAGAAAAAATGCCTAAATAAAACAAATTTATAACAGGAAGTATACTGTTTTTAATGTTTTTCTTTGCCTTAAGGCAAGATTTATTTTACCGCATGCTAAAAATCCAAAAGAAGAGTTCTTTTGAAAAAAAAATTTAAGTACAAAAATTAGTATCTCCAAACTCTACCCTTTTGTTCCATCTCTGTGACGTAAGACTTCTTTGCCACAAGGTACAGAGCCCTTGCGTAAATAATTATGTTTGCTTTAAAGAAAACGATTTTACTGTCTGTATAATCATATAAATTGTTTCGAATGTCATTCATCCACCACACTAAGAATCAAACATTAAAGTTATGAGCTTAAAAAATATGCATGAAGGAGGTTTACGAGGTGTCAAATTTGGATTGCTATTTACTGACTGCAGTTGGCAGTAGACGACGTATTGGAACAAGATTGTTGAGGCTGTACTACTGGACGGTAGCAGTAGGTGCAGTAACGTGACGTCAGAAAGCACGGCAGAGAACTGAAGTACACGCCGCAAGCTGAGCACATCTCGGGTGATAACACGGCGGGTTTACGACCGCAGCCATCCGCCTCGCCAGCGCCGGAACGAAGGGAACGACGCCGATAACAGCTATACAGTGAATAGCCCTGCCCAGGCTGCTGCGACCTGGATTTTCTCAACGTCATCAGCAGCTGCGTGACACTCCCTTGCGGACCCATGTTTTATGTAGGCCCGCTAAGCCTCGCAGCGCTTGGGGAGCAACGAAAAAAAAACCTGCAAGAAAAATAAAGTTCCTTTAAGAAGACGCGGAAAATCAAATAACGCCAGTTACGTCAGCTGAAATATCCAAGTTTTTTAATATCAACATAGGGAGAAGATATCAGAAGTTACCAGACTGAAGCATATTTCAGATACAACAGAGCAGCTTAGCCAAGCCTTCTTGCGGAATCCTCGCAACTTAACTGTCACAAAATGATTTAGTATTATATAGGCGGTGTATGGCCTTCAAAAAATCACCAGCGAACATGCAGTACTTATTACAGGAACTGTACTTAGCTAACTCTGTGTCCTATTGACGTACCAAATTTAAAACAAAATAAGAAATGCCAATTCTTGGATAAAAAATATGTCTACCTAGATGGCTAATACTACAGCCCCTCAACCACGTTTGATATTCATATGATAAACGGGCAAATTATTAATACGATAATTTAACGTACAGAGCGAAATATGTGAATTACTAAGTTAGCATCGCAGAGTTAACGTGGTGAAAGTAAACATAAAAGATGTTCTATAAAACAACATTCAACTGACTGTCATTACACGTCAAAAACATTGCGTTAAAACATGCATAAGATTTCAGTGTTTATACCTACTTATTAGTAACCTGATACTTTTCGGCCATTTAAAGGTACAGCACTAGTCGAACACAGTATGTGATGCCATTCCGGAAACGATATTAAGAAGCGAACGATACCCTTTGAGAAAACATTATCCAACATAGTTACACAATTTGTGATAGTAAACAAAAACTGTACAAACAAAAATAAATCTCATCAGAGAAAATATTACTAGTTTCTTGTTCCTACGGAGCACATTTCAAGAATACACAGTGCAAAAAGTCCATTGGTCTGACTGTCAGAGGTATGCTCCGAACTTTTTTGTACAGCACATTTGCTTATACCAAGTTAAATCGTGCTACCGGTCACATTTTGTACCGTTTTAAAAATTATTTTCGGCTCTATGCCGGCCGGCTTATTACGGACGGTAAAATGTATACCGCACACAAATGAAAATTCTAAGAACAGTTCATGGAAAAAAAATATACTTACAGCAGTGTAGGACTCTTTTCTAAAATTCCAAATTAATGCCACACGTATGCGAATATATTCACTCATTATTACCGTCCGAATAAAACAACTGTAAATCATTACAGAAAATTTAAGATTTCATTATATAACAAACTAGTAATACTTAGTTATCTGAGCCGTTTGTATACTTAGCCCTTCAACAAAGGGACGCCTTTGTATTCTGCCAATAAGTTATTCTTCTAGTCACATGAAATAAATATTTTTTATGTACTTAAATTGATTTAAAAACCAACTAAAATAATAACTGTATTGCCGTACGCTTTTTCCCGACGAATATTTACATATTAAGTGTCAAAAAAGAGTCGACAAAATGCATGCACAGTGCATGTTTTTCTTTCCCCCACAAGAGAAGCTGTCGTACTGCTCATAGTCTAGCAGATAAAACATATTTTTTTAAAAAACATATTTATGTAAATAAAACCGAGCGTGGTGGCGCAACTGTTACACGTTGGACGAGAACCCGGGTTCGATTCCCAGCTTCGATTATCCTGATTTCAGTTTTCAATGATTTGCCGAAATTGCTCCAGGCGAATGTTGGGGAGGTTCCTTAAATGTCGGCCGAGTGCTTCCTAAGTACCGGTTCTTGAGTGCAGTCGAGTATAATCGTCTTTAATGACTTCTATGTCGACGAGATGTAAAGTCCCCCCCCCCCCACCAAATGTAATTAGTAACGTACGCATTTAGCACCTAAAAATTCCAAATTGCCCTTTGTACAAAACTGTATAGTTAACGTTAAGACCTAAAAAATACAATAAGCTAGACTTGGGACTAGAAGTAGAAATCTCCTAAGACAAAACTGCCTTGGAGACATCTCTAGACAACTCAAATCGTTACAGGGATATCTGTCACTCACGTATAATAGCCGGCCATAATTTACATCCAGCCTTCATGGCATCCACCAAGCGGGAATTATCTGTCTAAGCTACGACGATTCTCTTTCATAACCTCGGATGTTCCCCAAGTTACGTCCAGGAGCCAAGCAGCGCAAATCCATGAAATGCAGCATTTAAAGTGCCTATCGCAGTATCGTAAGGGTGTTCAAGAACGATAACATCGTAATTTTATATTTTTAGGAAATATTGCTGGATTTATAGACGATACTTGTGAGTACAGTTTACTCTTACGAAACTATTTTATCTGTCATAGTTTTCTCATAAGGGGATGTCAAAGTCAAAATTTGCTTGTTACACTGTCATGTAAATAGTGAAAACTAAATGACGTAATTAAACAAAATAATTATCTGTGAACTTATATCCCATGAGCTAGGCAATAAAACATTAAGTAACCAACAACGTAATATTTTGCATTTAAAAACAATCGCAATTGTACAGAAAAAAAAGTTGCAAATTCAGTAATTTTTTTAAAGTACAAAAAAAACTGTTTGCGGGATTTTTTTCAAGTTTTTTATTGCGTAGCCCATAGTATGTTGTTTCATTGTTAATTATTTCGTACACGAGTCAATTGGTTTTAACTTTTTTGCATGGCAGCAGAACGCAAATTTTGACTTTGACGCACCGTTATGAGAAAACTACATCAGCTAAAATTGTTTCGTAAGAGGAAATTGCACTCACAAATATCGTCTACAAAACTAACACTATTTCATATAAATATAAAATTATAACTTTATCGCACCTTGACACCCTTAACTTTGAAACAACTGCAAGTGTTACTGTCGCAACCGATACACACAAATGTGCAACGCTGACGCGCTCCTACACGGGTCGAAAGACTGCTGACAGTGCCCTGTCTAAATGCGCAATAATTGAATAGGTCTCTATTAAAATGCACTTTGTGCAAAATTCGTAAGTGTGGAAAATCTAATACGTTCATGGACTTAGTTCTCATTAACATGCCGCATGAAAATGAATATGTTTATTTTGTATGTACAAGACGTAATGTATCTACGTCAGTCAATACGGCATGCCAAAAAAATCTACATTACCACTGAAACATGATTTTTGTACAATTTAAACTTGGTGCCTCTTTTTTTTTTTTAACAATGAACTATAGATATTAAATGATGATATAGACACAAACAAAATTACCTACCGAATTACTTTTCCTTTTATCAGCTACGATCTCTGTCGGAGAATTATTCTGAGGCACCATTCGAGAGGAGTAGAGTTCGAAGACCAAAGGTTCAGTTGTACTTCGGTAGCGAATATGCAAGTGAGAGAGGCGGGCTCTACAGTTGTTCGCAAATCTGGGACAGTGGCTCGTTGGCTTCGATTATAGAGTTCATGTTCTTACCACACCGCAAAGACGAAGGGTCACTTCCCAGTAACTTGCACGAACTGCTACAAGCGCGTTTGATTTCGAGGAAATCGCGTCCCAAAACGGAGACTACAGCAGTCAATCGGGTTACGTACCACAGCGTTTCTTTCTCTTCCACGTCCATGATCAACAGGTTGCAGCAGAGTTTTACACAATGAAAGGAACTGGGAGAGGAATTGGCCATGGCCTATGTTAAAGAATCATTCTAGAATTCGTCTTCAGCAATATCGGAAAACATAAAAAAATCCAAAATCAGGATGTCGGGATTTGAACCTGAGTCCTCCTAAATGGGAGTCCACAACGTTACCGTTACACCACCTCCTTTACGTAATAACTAATGTTCACTTATGAGAACTAACACTGCGGTAAGAACTCCTTACAAGCAAACCTATGGGAAAAAAAATCACGATTAGGGTCTAATTTATTACGTTAGTTATTCAGACATGTTAGTTTTGTTTTTCTCCGTTAACAACACGAATTGATCACCTACAAATATCTAAGTAACTACACAAAACATGTAAAATGAGAAGATATTATGACATATACAATGTGAATACATATAAAAATTTGGGGCCTGTTCCATACCATGTTAATTCCAAAATTTAAGAAATAGCAATAAAAGGTATATCTTCTTCGTTGTAAATTTATATCTATCTTAATGTTACTGTGGCTAGTAAAATATTTTAGATAGAAATAAATGCACGCAACAAAGATATATTTTTTGCCTATTCTTAAATTTTGGAGTAGGCGTGGTTTGGAATTCAGGTCCCCAATTGAGAAAGTAAAGGTATAGTTAACCCAATGCAACGAAGTTCAACAGAGGAATAAAGCGATTGTTGTACGAGCGGCGGACAACTGGTTTGTTGCAAGAATGGCCAGACAAGTCTGGGCCGAAATAAGCGGCACACGTGCAGCGGGCGACCTTGACCTCTGGCCGCGACCTCGCCCACAACTGGTTCACCGCCACCGCCGCCGCAGCCTGAGAGCATCTAGACAGAGCGCCCCGCCAAGACGGTGCCAGCGTCGCCTCCAGCAGCGCTCAGCAACACGCTTCTTCCTCTGTTCTGTTTGCTCGCTCGACTTCCAAGACCTTACTATATATAGGCAGTTCACGATAAAGTAAGCACTCTTCGACATCTTGTCTAGAATAATAATTTTAAAATATATAAATCACGCATGACCACAAACGTGAACTTTGTGTACGGTATAATATTATTACAAGTTTAGAGCCCAAACTTTTCATGTGGGCAATTCCCATGAGTTCTTTTGGGATAGAGGTCGTATAATTAGGAATAAAAAGAGTACTGAATGTAATAGCTCACAAAGCTACGAAATACACAAAACAGTAATCAACTACAACTCTCACAACGCAATTAGTTCTACACACAATTGCACCGTGCCACAGAACGTAAATTAGCTTTGACAATTAACGCACAAGAATATTCACCATTAATCAATTAAAGACTACAAATCGCAATAAAAATTTAGTCATATATCCAATCAACAGTCTCTCAAATAGTGACAATGTACAACCTTAACAGTTCTAAGGGCGATAACTCACCATGTACAGTGCAGCACCCAGAGTGCACCACTGTCTTCACTCTTGAGGTCTTCGGTTCGACTCCTGTCGCGCACCTCCTTCTTCACCTGTCGACCCGCAGCAGAAGCCCTCTTGTCTCACCCAGTACTGCTCCGAAGGTATGTGCCTGTAGCCTCGCAGTAGACTCCGACGTCACCAAGACGTCTTCCTAACATCACCAAGATGTCCTCCCCAGCCTCTGCACAAGCTTAGCACCTCCTCCGAGCAGGACCAATGACGAACTCTCGAAGCACTCCTTCTCTTGAATCACCAGGTAGACAGTCTCCTCAAGCATCCTGTTACTGCCCTCCTCGACACAACACCGTCAGTGTTGTTCTCCACAGCTCACCACCTCTGCAGCACTCCAATAAAACACCGCAAGTGTTGTTCGTCCTTCCTGCAGCCTGCTGGCGTCACACAGCTCGACACCGACCACTGCTGTCGTGTTGCCATCCTCGAGACGCCACACCTCGTCAGCTCCGCCGACGTTACATCAGCCTCGGCGCTGTCGTGATACTGCCCCCAAGGTGCTGGGTCTTCATCTCTTTTGTACTGTAAATTTTGTCTTGCTTTGTGCCATATAACACTAAAAATTAGCAGTTCTTGCCCATAGGTAGTTATCAAATTTTACTGAAGTTATACAAAACAAGGGTATAACACTTCTACGTACGAACCGACAAATATGTAGTATTCAAGTGTCAACCAAGCGATTCTTGTGTACATGCAGGATGTATCAGAATAAGTATTTCACACAATCAGGTGTTGTATAGAGAACTTAGAAGCTGAGAAGGAACCTCTGTCTGGGACAGTTCCATTGCGATGTTAGATATGATGAAATGAAGCACTGCCATTTTACCTGGGTGCACAACAACAGATGCTCAAAATGTCGTATCTGCTATTTGTTGCACGAACTGTAACTTCGACGAATGTTTTCAAAGCACGCTCTAAATTACCTGCCTGCTGTGTGCTGAATAATTTCCGTTGCAGCCAGAACTCTCGCTAGCAGATCTTCCTCAGACTCCACAGGAAAATCATTTTTGGACAGGGGTCAAAGCGAGTAAAAATATAATGAGCTGTACGCAGCTTCATTAATGAGTTACAAGAACGAATGTGCAGGGAACACGGTGCAGTGGGGAAATCGTCCATAGCTGTGACGACTGGAAAGGTGAAAGATACACACCAGCAGTTGACAGTGTTCTAATAAACCACGAATAGACTACAGCGTTGAGAAGCTAGCATGACCACGGAGAGTTGGCGGTATTATGAGGCGCGGAGTCGCGCCATGCCAAGACAGTTTACACGAGCAGATAAGCGGGTATGGTGTTCGTGCACGGATACTTTGACGGCAATGGTGTCGTGCAGCGGTGGAGTATCGTAGACGGAACTCAACCCGCCGAGCACCGCATCATTCGATGTTCGTCAAGTGTGTACCAGACAGGAGTCTGCACGCGACGAACACAGGAGCGTCAGTATCGCCAGCAGATGTGGCTGTACTGGAAGAGATCGCAGAAGCACCACAGCATCAGTACACGTGAGATGACAGGGGCGGCACCAACTCAGGTCGACGGCCTGTATCCCACCACCTGCAAATCGTGAACACCTGCTGTCCCAGGATCACGCCCACCGCACCGACTGCAGTTTTGCGCCTGGATGTTGGAACACATGGACGAACAGCTTCTAATCCTGTTCATCAACGAGGCGACGTTCATGCACCAGGGCATCACCAACACACGCGGGCACACGCCAATTCACACATCGCGATTACCTATTTGCAAGAAAGATTTTCAGTTAATGTATGGTGCGGTGTGGTTGGCTCACTGCTCATCGACCCACGTTAATTTGCTGGCACTGTGTTACTGCTCACATCTACATTAAGTTTCAGGTCAACATTCCCCCGTGTTCTTGGAAGACGTGACGTTACACGTTCGCCGATAGATGTGGCAACAGCAGGATGGAGCGCTTCCACGCTTCAGTAGGACTGTCACAGCTACCTGAATACAGAGTTTACCCTCCACTGGATTGGACAGGGTGGCCAGGTCCCGTGGTCAGCGCTATCTTCGGACGTCTTCCCGTTGGACTTCTTCGCGTGGGGATACCTAAAGAGTCACGTGTACGGCGAACCTCAACCAGACACACGTTCCCAGTTGCAGGAAGCGATCACCGACGCCACCGATCAGTTTACGCGCTGTTACCTTGCCTGCAGTGGCAACGCTAAATGATGAAACGCGTCGCATCCTGCATGCGGGTGCACATTTTGAGCAGCTGATGTGAGCCACTACACATTCTTGCAGTCATGTTTGACTACAGTAACCCGCAAGGCTGCGCGTTTTCTTTCACATTCGTCCCTGTTACTCGTTAACGGAGCTGCGTAGCCCGTTTTACATTATGGTTTTCATCTCAATGTTCAGGAACAAGCCCCCGAAGTACCTCGGCCGAGTAGCGGAACATTCTGTGTGTGAGAGAGTGAAATGCCTACATACAGCTTTATTATAATATTTTATTAACATGGCATTTTCGTTGAGGCTGAAGTGAAGCTTCGACGAACAGAACAAACGTAACAGATGTTCCTCTCTCGGCGGCGCGGGCTGACACATTGTGCCAAATGCCTTAATGAGACTTTACTTTTTCTGTATAATTTCTGAGTCATATGATATTAAACATAAATACTGGACATACATTCACTAGACACATTTCTCTAGTCCTATTTGCTTATATTGTAGTGTTTATTGTTTCATGAAGTCAGAAAATATATAATTTTAATTCTTTACTGGATTTATTTATTTAACTACGGATGAAAAAGGGCACACGCACACAAACATGTTTTGTATCTTCTGTTGAATCGTCTCCGTAATAATTATTTCACATTGAAACGTAATTTAGAATTTCTTTATTTTCATAATGGGCCACACGTTTCTCTAAGAGCTCGTATATGATATCTTTGCAACATATCATATCCGAAGAGACAGCACAGTCGAAGAGGTCGCGATGACAGCCGAAGTAGTCGCGGTTATAGGTGAAGATGACGTTTTCACCTGTCGAGGTGGCCGTCGTCACAATATATAATAAATGTTTGGCTCCCTCTTGACCAACGCTAGCCGGCCCTTCCGCGGCATCTTCTTTATGCCTTTATTTTTCTTCGAGGGTGGAGTCATTAGAGACAGTAATACACTACGTACACTACTTTATTGAGATCGGCAATGGCGTTTGTTAAGTACCCATCCCGGCATCTACCGGGAAAATAAGAAAAACCTAAATCAGGGTGGCTGGCACCGGGAATCGAACCCAGGCCTTCCAGAGTGCGAGTCCGACGTGTTACCGTTGCGCCACCTCGCTCGGTAAACTTTTTACTCGCAACAAAAATATGTGGTGCAAAGTTATCTCGACTTTAGGCAAAGTAACCCCACTTTTAACTACTGTATTAAGGCCTCGCTCTTTCGTTTTGCAGTGGTTGCAAAAATATTTTTTGAAACGGAAATTAACACATATGGCTATAATTCATTCCGGCAGTTTTGACTCTTATATATCATCGTTTGTATCTGAATTTTTCTGTTGCAATACACCAAACGGACTTTTAGATTTTTGCCCCTGAAGTATCACATATTTTGTTGTCAAAATAAGCCAAAAAGAGCAAAATATTTTTTTTTTTTTGCTAGCAAACGGTATGTTATTTTAAAAAACGCTCTGGCATATTCGTGTATCGTATGACTGTACACGGACTATTTATTTTTCAAAGCATTTGGTTAAAAAATATTTGAGTTATTTGCAATTGTTCAAAATAAATGAAATATAATGCTTTAAGAAAGAACCATACTACGTAACTAATGACACAAGTAAGTAAGGGCCAGACGGAGTTAGTTGGCTAGAGAAGTCGTCTCCTAATAGTGGTTACATTAGGGCAAGCGTGGAGGGTGCCACACGAGGGAAGAGAGACAATGTAGCGACACAGGCGGGGTCAGGGGTCGATACGGTTCGCTGGGCCCTAGTCCTAGGCGCAGGGTCGCAGCCGGCTCGCCGAGCCAGCCACAGCGAAGCGACACACCGCCTGCTGATACAATTACCCACTTGGTCGTACATGTCCCCACCCTAGTCTGGTCAGCCTGGGCGCTCCCATATAACACTGCACACTGCTGGGCAGTTTCCCTCTCACACCCGACGTGCCACTATATGCTATATACCTGAGAATACTGCACAGCTCACATTATAGCAAGACTAGAGTAGCCATCACAAGCGAGTCAGGACAGAGTCTGTTGATTTTGTGTGACGATAGCTTATTAAAAAGTAAGTAGGAAATGTGCCGTCAGTTTCTCCACAAAGAGAATTATAATACAAGTAATGTTACCCAGAAAATCTACTAAAATGTAATGTCTTTAAATATAAAATGACATACCGCTTGATGTTAAGCACGAGCACTCTTATAAATGTCTAAACAATGAAATACCATGCCATTAAACTCAATTTCACATAAGTTTGGATATGTTTTACAGTAACTTATAGGCAAAAATGTGTAATATTTTGTGATCTGTGGCACTGCACAAGACAAACTTTGTAGTAGAAATGCTGAAATGTTCATTTCAGAACTAAAAATGTCTTGCATTGTGCAAGAAATCACAAAAGATTAAAAATTACTGTCCATAAGTTGCTATCAAATATATCCAAATTTATTGAGTATATTAGTTTTATTTAAGGAAATTACATTTTGAAGGCAATTTTCAGGGTAGCACTATTCCCACTGTAAACTGGAAACGTATTTTCTTAATTCATTTTTCAGAAGCTATCGCCACGCGAAATCACTCCATCCTGACTCATCCTGTGTACTCCCGAGTACTACTATTAGGTAATCTCGCACGCTTGTGTTGGCGTTATGAAGCCACGTATCTCAATACGGTGCGTCGCGTAACGTCATGCCTCTATACATTGAAAAACTGCCTTCTGATTGGCTGTTTACCACCATAAGCGAAGAAAGCGGCTGTAAGTACTCAAGCGAGACACGACGGTGCTAAGCTCTCGTGGCTCGTCGAGAAAACAGCTCAAGTAGAGCCCGATAAACAGTATGTTTTCTGCTTCTTTATTACAGGCAGTACTTGAACAGTGAACTAAAGTTTTGAAAAGTTTAAAATTAATATTGTAATTTTATAACTGTCAATAATTTTTAGAAAGATTAATACAATGTCAACTGCGACGCACTGTAGCAGTTTGGAAGAACCACTCAAAACTTCGTAGCACGCTCGCCAGTGCTATTGGGATAGAAATGTTCGGTGTATTTTCGTAGTTTCACTCATACAAACTGAAAGGATACTACACGTTTACATGCGATTTACGCTCTCTCTGAGTACACTAGTGTACTGACCTGTCAATAACACAGTCGTAGTTGGCACAGCCGCCATCTTGTGTACTATACGTACGTATGTCCACACGCAGCTGCCGTCAGTATACAGTAGGAAGATGAAATGAAATAAGTCGCGAATTGAATTGATAGTGAATATGACTCTCAAGGCCTATAATGCGAGAATAATTGGAGCCTTGCACAATACAGAGTTCAACTAATGGTCAATAAATTTAAATATCAGAGATCAACAGCCAATTCACTTCAAAGACAGAAGGAAAGACTACCAACAAGGAGGAAAACATGTGTCGGAAATCCCCACTGGCAAGTCCATAATGCTTTGCTTTTTTCAAGGTGATCGGAAACATTCAATCTACGGCCTATAACCACATTTTATTAGTGAATGTCAAACACAAAGCATTAAGAGGCCTAGTACTAATAACAGTGGCGTAATACTAACAATAATAATAATAATGCAAAAACCTTCCTGTCCGCCACAAACAAGTTTGTCTCTATGGGCCCCACCAAATTTTCTTGTGGTAACCACAAAATTATTTTGCTACCCCAGTACACATTTGCAGTTACTACAAAAATTTTGCAACCACTACATAACATTTTTGTAAGGCCAAGATTGACAAAACATTTTGTGCCCTCCATAAAAACCGTCTATTCTGTGTGAGGGAGTATGGAGCAACGCCGAAACGAAGGGGATCCCCGAAAAAAAAAACCGTCGACCAACGACATCTTTCAGCACCGAATACCACATGCGAAAATCCCTGTATACCCAGCCCGGAATCGCTCCCGGATCACCTTGTTAGGAGGCGAGCTCCCTAGCCGCTGCGCTAAACGTTACGTCCGATGATAATTTTGCATCACTTCTACGTCCGTAAGTTTTATTTGCCGAACTACAAAATTTACAATTTTGAAATTACCCATGGTGGCAACTAACACTATAATTAAAATAACTTGCACAGACAAAAATAAACAATGACACGTCATTGTGGCTACGATTACTTGTGGAAACTGTTTTTGCAGTTAAAAATACGTGAATTTTGTTAATGTCTGATCAAGATATACTCATGATGACTGTAATGTTCACAATAATCATCATGAGCCTCGAGTTACGACTCACCTAAACAAAAGCAAAAGCCGAACTAATCTTGGAATTCCAGGCAGCGCCGCTCCAGGTAGAAAGCCGAGATTAGGCGGGAAATTTAAAACGTTCTTAAAGTTCCATGGCGCAAGTACTGTACTCAGTTTTTTTTTATTATTTTTAGCGCAAAACATTTCCACGAGTGATTATACAGTTCGCAACACTTAGCTTGCCTGATATATACATCTTTTCCATTTTTTCCCTGGAATAATAATGTTCAAATCCCAGCTCCAGCCATCCCGATGTCGGTTTTCCCAAGGTCCCCGTTATTCCAGGCGAATGCTAGGATGGTTCCTTAAAAAAGGTCATGGCTGATTCCTTTCCCAGTTACCTGAAACGTGTGTCACCGTGTTTAATGACCTCTTTGCAGACGAGACGCAAGCTCATTAGAGCTGACCATTTTCTTCACTGCTCCTACGCACAAGGGAATGGGTAACAAACGGCGGTTATAAAACTCACGAGCTGGAGTAGGTTTTGTCAATCTCATTACCAGGTTTTGTCGATCACAAGAGGTTAGACAGGTTGTAATAAAACGCCTGTAATGGTGTCCAGAATTTTAAAAGCCAGGAATAAAAGATGACTACATATTTTACATTCCTGCAGTACTTTACTAAATGCGACGTTCGCAACACATTTTCAGACATTATTTTGAATATATTGCATGTAGTATACGTTCCGTGTTTCTTTCTCCAATATTTTGAATACTGTGCATCCAGTTGCACTTTATTTCGGTTTTAATTACGTGTATGTACAATTTGCACTTGCCTTTGCAGCAAATGGCGACTTTTCGTCGCTAGCCTGCTCGAGAAAAGGGAACTGAGAGCAAAACTCCTCTCGTGACTGTTTGACGTAATCTTTACTTCTGTTGCTGTTTACACACCTGAGGATGAATCTTGGTCCTACGCACCATACCTTCGTGAGTTCTCATAACCACCTAAAGTACCGCAAAGCCGTCAGTAGAAATCTGCACGTTTTTCTAAGATTAACTTGAAGAGCAAATATTTTGCCTCAGTGATTCATTACTCGTTTAGCGTTACATCTTGTACCAGAATCAAATGTATACTATTCTGGCGTCAGTGATCTACCACAGAAATACTCGGACAAAATATTTCCTAAGAAGCTGACAAAACTGATTTTTTATTATATATTCTTACAAGTTTGAGAGCACAAACTTTATATGTGGGCAATTCCCATGAGTTCTTTGGGATAGAGGTCTTATAATTACAAAAAAAAGAGTTAAATTAAGTACTGGATTTAATAGCTCACAAAGCTACGAAATACACAAAACAGTAATCAACTAGAACTCTCACAACACAATTAGTTATGCACACAATTACTCCTGTGTCACAGACACATTAATTAACTTTGACAATTAAAGCACAAGAAAAGTCTACCATCAATTAACTAAACCCTATAAATCACAATAAA
>PNEQ01071531.1:0-32455 GCA_003012365.1 Medauroidea extradentata
TTTCTTGTGCTTCGGCATCTATTTCAGCATTTGTTTTCTCCCAAATAGTTTCAAAATTGTTTCGTTTTATTTGAAGAAGTTGAGATAACTCCTTTACTTTTACAGTGCAGTACCCAATGTCATGCAACTTAGTCTGCAGAATACTGAACAAAACATCTGTGTGAGGGAAAATGTCAGCAAAAACATTTAACAAAAAATTTAAGTTGAAGTCTTTCAATGAAACTAGAAAACCTTTGGCGCTTATGACAGATACTTGATCCCAGTTTTCTTCAGGGTTACATATTTTTTCTAATAGGCAAATAAGTCCGTCTCGGTATTCATGTACTGAGCCACCTAAGCGCGACTTGAAGTTCTAGCGTGTGGCTGAGACTCGAGGCAATCTCTTATTTACGACATCATCAAGGACCTTTGTTCGTTTAGTGTACTTCGTAAAAAATGCAGCCAATCCACTTAATGTACAGAAAAATATTCTGCAGTCTTTTATTGAACATGCAGATTGTGATAACACCAAATTTAGCCTGTGAGCCATACAGTGAACTAATATAGCCTGAGGATATTTTGGTTTTACTTTCGCTTGTAGGCCATTCAAATGACCAACCATAACAGCAGTGCCATCATAGCTTTGAGCTATCAGATTTTTTCTTGCAGCCGTAATCAGCCAATAATTGGTCAACAATGCTGTAAATGGCTTCAGCAGAGCGATTTTCATACACATCAAAATATCCCATAAACCATTCTTGTACTTTACTATTCTCCCCAATGTACCGAAATATGTAGGAAAATTTGAGCCTGTGTCGCAGTGAACCTGTCTAGGAGTGCATAATTATTAATTATTAAGTGTCGTGGGTGGTGGATGGGCGCCACCTAAACATGAACCGGCCCAGGTCGGTAGAGCATGAGTCGGGGCGTGTGACGTTCGTGGCGGTCCCTAGACGAGGCGGCGATGACAGAAAGGGGAAAACAAATGGTGTTGGTGATAGCTGAAAATGTTTAATTACTTACTCTGTTGACTCTGAGATGTTAGCGGAGTAGGACATATTAAGATACTACTGAAATGATGTAGGCTACTCACAGGGCGTCAGGTTAGCGTAACTTATTTATTACGCTGGCACAAGTTATTACACACACACTTGCTGAGCAGACTACGGTATTATAGCAGGGAGCTACGAGGGTGGAGTGATATGCTCTGGTGTGAGTGCGTGAGAAAAAGGCGCAAGTCTCTTTGCATGCGCGTGGCTCTCGTGGTTGCGCTAGGCGGCAGCGTTCACAGTTACTAGCACTATTCTATTTTTACGTTGATTGCGGGAGAAGACCCGTCCCTTAAATGTTACGTTAAAGTGTTTGGCCCATGTGGCAGGAATCGCAGACTAACACTTCCACAATTCAGGATGTTAATATTATACTCCCTGCGGGAGCATGAAACGATTAAATAAAAGGTGTTCTGGTAAAATTAAAGAAAAGACTTCAGCACTATCGATGTCGGTTATTCAAGATTGTAGTTCAGCCCCGTCTGTACGTTCACTGTCATGGCCGCCGGAAAAACGGGGGTTACACACTACGTAGAAACTAATGCTCAGCAACCACCCTCTTAAAATATAGTAAGACATACATTACAAAATCACTGAGAACAATTATTATGTTTATTATGCATGTAGAATTCTGTTTATGTCTATTCTTATATAATATTTAAACGCTCAATTGGCTAGTTTGGCCAGGCGTTCGTGACGTCATTGCCGAGTGACCGCTCATAGATGAAGCGGTGTCGGAGAGGGGGGGGGGGAGTTGTCGCTGGACACTACTCTGACGCACTGCGGGGTGGATTCCACTCGCTGGGTAACTTCGACTCGTACGACAACTGAACTGCCCTTGTGGCTGGCTATTGTACGTCGCGTCGGCGCCATTGTGCATGCCGGGGAGCGGGCCCCAGGTGCACGGCCTTGTTGTGTGTTGGCATTTGGGCTCCCGCCTGATTGTTTATATCTGTTATTTCATCTAGACTAATAGAAACAAATGTAGTTTTTTCAATTTCATTTCTAATACATTCGCTGACTACGGTACCTACACAAGAAATCAAATCATTTTGTATTAGATTTGATAATCCTGTAAAAACTGAGGATGTTTCAAGATGATGTTTTAAAACTAAATCATACTGGCTGATGAGGTTAATTAGTGCAACATAAAACCCTTTGTTTTTTGAGTCGTGTTCTTCCTTGTGACCTGTGAAAGGAAGTTCCTGCTCTGCTAGATAACAAACAACATCTACAAATGCATTAAGATTTCTCGGTTCTTTTTAACCAATTCGTTGTGTTGTTGATGGCGTATTATTTTTTCGGTCGTCAAACAAGTGGTCTATCCTTATCTTGCCAAAGGTTTTCTCACAAAGAATTGCTTGCAAATTGGTCTAGGACAAGCAATGTTTTTTTTAAGCTTTGTGCAAATTGCCCATGTCACTGTATCCAGTTTTGGTCCACACATTTTTTCTTTGGCGAAAAGCATACACGGCCAGCAAAAAAAGTTTACTGAGTAATGGGCAACCTGTTAACCACTCATTTTTTTAAAATATAATCTGCAATTAAAATGTCTAACAAAATATTTTCCTGTTGTTTTTATGTCTAATTCAGGAGTCGGTCTCCCCACTGCCAAACACTTTATTTCATTTTTAAAAGAAGAGGAATTAAAATCAGAACTCAAAACATTGCAAATAATGTAGTGGCTGTGTTCTCGACTGGGGCCGGGTTGAGGGTCCCGCTCCATCCCGGACAGCATAAGCTGAGGATCTCACAGCTTACCTTGTTGCCTCATAGGCGGCAGTCACAGACGGAAGTTGCCACATGCATAAAATGTTCTTTAAACTGGCACTGTGTTTATTGTTATACACTTGTTGCGCATTGAAAACCGAATAAAATTTGTATTATGTTGGTTGCACAACACTACACAACTCCCGAACATAAACAAACTGCCTTCCGCTGCCTGGCTACCTGCCGACCGCGCGTACACGAAGCTACGGCCAGGGCCAGCTGTTCTGCCTTCAGCGGGCCTTGCGCGAACATTACCGAGGTAATCTCACGAAGATACACAAACCTTTACCCTTTCCCCTTTCCCACCGCTTCGCTTTCACGTTACATGCTGGGTGGACGAAAACATTACGCTGCCTGCCGCGGCACGCAACAATGATCACAGAGTACGTTTTCAATCCATTCTCGCGCGCGGATAATATTGGCACATTAACGAGGATTTTACCAGATAGCAAAAAATATTACATTACAGAACATCACAGGGTAAGCAGTGCTAAACTAGCGTCTATTGAATACATACCATTGACGATGACAGTCCCACATTGTTAATGATGCCGAGGCTGATGTAAGGAAACGTCCACGGCGATCGGCACATCGTAGATCTGGACGTCGTGATGCATCTTGGTAGTGAAGTGGTCCTGGCGACGATATGGGGCAGACAGACCTTGTAGGTAGTGTGATACGCCCCTTTATCGTGCTCTGTGTGGCAACTCGTACCACTGTTGGAGTGGGGAGTTCTACTTTGCAGTTTGCAGCAACTTGTGTTTAATATTTGGAATTCCCGGCCGGGTGGCCTGGTTACTGCTCGCTGTGTTAGAACCAGGGTTACGTGGTTCATAACAGTATCCCCCCAGTCAAGAATAAAGGTCGTCCTCGACCGTGTCTGTGGTGTGATGTTTATCATGATAGATATCCTCATCTTGTCATGTAGGTATGGACTAAAATTTAAATTTTGTTTGATATTTTATTCTTCTGGCAGAGGGTATTTGGAAAAGGTTGAAGCCCTCTTCGATACGGAAGGAAACTTTAAGATATCGGGATTGAGTCAACAAGGAAAAACTCAGGTAAAGGAACTGCCGAGGCCTTCTTCCGCCTACATTTACTGTTCTGTTTATGTCAAGGATGTATGAAGTCATGCTGACAGAAGTACTGAGCATGAACTTGAGTTCTGCTGAATGTGCTTGTCTCAGAGCCCGAACGCAGCTGTCTACACTAATGTAGGTATGCGACGCGTCAGCCTTGCTTGAGGTTTTCCAAACAATCACTATGTGGCTTTGTATTATTTGTTGATTCAAATACATACAATTACCTTTTTATGAAAACATTATACGTTTCTTGACATGATGAATAATTGCAAAATTAAATAATGCTCTCTCTCCTCACAATTTTCATGACAATCCAATTTACTGCTGAAAAGGAATTGTTTTTTTAAGTTAGCACATACAGTTAACACATTGACATCAGTCTTATGATATAAAATATCCTAAAATTAAGAGCTCTGTCATACAGGATCTTGATAGGAATTTATTGAAACGTAGAAAATATTTAATTGACTATTTACTTTCAAAACTCAAATTTAAAACTAACGATTTGCAGCTATGTTTGCTTCGACGTTTCACAATTTTGGGAAGGGGTGTGAAAGGACACATTTAACCTCTTACTCTATACACATATGTGTTATTTATAGTATTACAATTTAATATTATATTTAAAGGACTCGTTCTGACGATTTGCTGTTATTAAGTCCACTTTGAAAATACTATCGAATTAATTGACATTTTAAAGCTGTATCGACAGCATGTTTTTACTAGTATAATAATGTTACTTCAACAAAATTTTTTTCTCTTCAATGCTTACAGCAACTACTTAATTATTTAACATTAGTTTCAAATTTTCAAGCCTCTTAGTGCATTAATAAAACTTAATAGTACCCTATTTTTATATTTTATTGTTTCCATTGCATGTAATTCAATAAATTAGCATGGTTCAAACTGATAAGTTCAAGTGTAGACTATATATAGATTTTTTTCCTACAGCTGTGTTGACGGCATATGTTCTCTTTACAGGTAATTTTACATTATGTTATATATTTCTTAATTGATTGAATTGTACACAATAATACATCATAACCTTTTATTACAATTTTACCATATATTTGCATCTTCGTTAATTCTCTATGAAGCTATTATGCACTTGTTTAAACTTTGGTAAGCTTCCTAAATGTGCATTAAAAATTGTTATAATGTGTTTATGCCACTCGCCAATGAAGCGAACTATAATGCTCAAGAATCGTATAAACGTGCATCGTGGCGTTCCGATCAAATGTTGTGAGTTCTGTGTAGCTTGTGTTGTGTTATGAGCCGGCCGGCGTGTGTATTGGTAATACTGTGCTGGTTACCTTCGTGCTTTGCGAGACGTGTTAAGTTTGGATGGGACGGTGGTCCCACTGTTTTCTTCGTCAGCGCTCGCTCAGCACTTCTATGCTGTCGCCGTGCAATGACACTTTCTCTGCGTTGGACGGAGTTTGAGTCTGACCGTCCTAACTGAAGCGCCAATAAAACACAATATTCTCGGTAACTTTGTAAACTGCAGCCAAACAACAAGGGTTTCAAGTTTCCAGGCGAGTGTCCAACTTGTTCTTCTACGGACATGGTTCCGACACATACTTGCTCCATGTAGATCCATTTGCGCAATGTTAAATCAACACCACAGAGCCAGTGGCGCCAATCAGTCACATGAGGGTAAATTTTCAACTCCAAGTGTCCAGACCTGTTCCTCTATGGCTGTGGACACAGATACATATCTGAAACACTGCAGAAGCAATACAGATACATTTCCAATTATGGCAGTGATATTTAAGCAACGTATTTTTGAAACATTACAGTTACACAACACTGAAATGTTTCTGGCAGGTCTCGTAGATATATATCTGCTAGGGGACATATTTGCATATCTGAAACATTTCAAATACATCGCAGAAACATTTTGAAATGTATGTTATACAGTTCAATGTTTCAAAAAAAAAAAAACATTTCTGAAAAATGACTGAAACTTTGAGTTGTGTGGGGTAACACAAGAGCTAAAAAAAAATTATGTTTAAATTATATATTAACTCAAAGTATTTTCAAAATTTATAGGAAATGACTTAAACGGCAGTTATTCACTACTATAACGTATTAAAAAATCTAGTGAAAATGTTTTGGTGAGGAGTTGTACACGTGTTTGTAAATATACCTGCGGAATGGGGTACACTAAAAATTTAGTGGGTATTGCATGCCACCTGACATCTATAAATGTAAGTATTGGTTTTACAGAATGTACTATTGAAAGTAACATTCTCCATTTGGTTCAAAATTAAAATTTTTGGCATCGGTTCAGTTCAATTATTAAATTGATTTTAATTAATTGCAACAGGTGAATAATCCTTTTCTTAATTACAAAATTTATGTTATCTCTAAGGCGTTTTCAAACGAATAAACACGAGGTATTTAAAAATACCGTTTTTTTTTCATATAGTTCTGAGTCCACCCATAAGATGGCACCATGCGCCTCGGCCGAAATAGGGTTAAAGTTATCGCCGCAAGAGTCACGCTTCTATATTATCCTCCCTTTTCTTAGCCTGTATCTAGTAAACAATTATCCATACTGTTTGTAAGCAAATGTTTTGAATGAGATTCAATGACAGCAAAATAAGTCTAGAGAAAAAGAAATCCGACATTTATTTAAAGGTAGATGACTTTCTTTCGTAACAATTTCGTAGAGCAACGTTTCACATATTTCTAACTTTTTAAAGTTACGAGATAATTTACTGTACATTAGTTAACAAATTAGTTTATAACTTTAAAATGAGTACAAAAATTATTCCACATCTGATGGAAGAAGGTGTAGTGGTGATTGAGAAACCGAACATAACTTGGGATGCTATCATCGGGCTTAATACTGCGAAACATTCGCTGAGAGAGTATGTCATCAGCTTGTGTCAGGTTCCGAAACCTATGTTGGATGCAAATGACAGTCGTGGAATCCTCCTTTTCGGTTCTTCTGGAACAGGAAAATCTTTAATGGCAAAAGCTTTAGCTACAGAACTCAGTGATAGCACCTTGCTCACAGTATTTTTCTCGAAGTTAATGACTGAAATTTACCCCGACCTCAAAAGAATTGTACAAAACATATTTCAACTTGCTAAATTACAGAAACCATGTATAATTTTAATGAAAGACATTGATGTTCTGATATCACAAGAAGGAATAGATATGACCGGGTCTTTTTCTTTGGTCAGGCAGGAGATGGTGAAGCAGATGAAAATGCTAGAATGTAACTCGAAAGAAATCATTATTATTGGGGTAACTAATGCTCCCTGGGATTTAGCTGAAGATATCCTGAAATGGTTCGGTAAAATGATTTATACTCCATTGCTCGGGAGTTATGGTAGAGGTGTCCTTTTAGAAAATCTCTTGGGTGACACTCATAATTCCATGATGTATGAAGATTTTTTGTTCCTAGCAGAGAAGACTGAAGGTCTCTCAGGACACCAGATTAGCATCATTGTTCATGAAGCTCTTTCCGAAAGAATGCGGTTTTTGCAGGAATCTACACATTTTCGGCAAGTGCTGCTAGATCCTGAAGCTTATGGGTCACAACACCTGTGGACTCCATGTTCTTCAAACAATGCTCTCAGCAAAGAAATAAATTATGACATGATTCCAAAAGAAAAAGTGTACGCACCACCAGTTTCATTGAGTGACATACTCCGTGCGTTAATAAAACTCCATTTGAGCACGACAGCCAAAGAGAGTATAGTACAGCATGAAAAATTCCTAATGGAAAAATGTTTTTCACAGCTATGAGACGAAATGCTAATGAGACAGTTTGGCAGCATTGAAGTGCAAACCACACTTGATATGAATACATTGAATCGTGGCTATATGGCTGACAATTAACCATCCTGTGACTATATTAATGAAAGAAAACTATTTCGATCTACATGTTTATTAAAACTGTTAATCATGTGTGCTAGAATAAAAAGTTAATGAATCGTGATATGAAAATTATTGTGGAAAATGCATTGTTCCCATCGTTCATAAATTTGTCTTCGTTTGTAGGTAAAGTCAGTGCTGAATAAATAGTTACTCAAATACGACAATAATGTTAAGAAATGCTTCAATACGTCAATGGAAAAAATACAAAATAAAAAAGTCTTTCTGGCTGAATTTAACCACATAATTTTTTATGTTTACTCTGAAAACTGCTGCAGAGAATGTGAGACACTGTAAAATATTTTTGGTATAGGCTAATTCTTCAACATGAATAGGAAGTTATTAACCTAAACATTATATGGGAAGTTTATCATACAGTAGTGTAGTGTCATTCCTATAATTGTACACACAGGCGCAACTAGAATAGACATTTGGGGAGGGCACAATTCTGTGAATACTGTTATATTCTAGCTACCTCTACCTGTAATCAGTAACCTAGCCTGAATTTATGAATTTCAGACGGGAAAGGATGGCTATCCTACACATATTACAAAGGATCACCAACCACATCTTCAAGTGGGTGGTCTGGGGGTTCTCTACCAGGAAAAAATCGTATTTCAAGGTGCAAAAATTGTGCTATTTTAGAAGTTTTCGTTGCTAAACATTGAATATTCTACTGGTAGCAGAATCACTGATTATTAAATATTTAATTAACTGTAATTTTTAAGACCTTGGTTGGTTATTTATTTGGGGGAGGGCATGCCCTAGTGCCTCCCTTAGTTGCGCCTATGATTGTACATAGGTGTCGCATTCCATTACTGCTGAAATCACTGAGAAGTATCGGAGCAGTCTCAGTGGTCAGTGGAAATAGTGTTTGTCTCAATGAGAATATTTTTAGAACGATCGGCAGTTCTGTAATACAGGAGGTTGTAAATGTTCAGGCCAAGGTTTTGTTACTTGTACCATTGGGCCCGTAGCCCCTCAAAAATACCAGATGGTACAAGTATAACTTGCTAAAAATTCCTAGAAAAATAAAGAAGTGACTAATGGCAGAGAATTTTTGGGCCATACTTTGCAAACAGAAAGAGAGCATATTCTTATAAAAATATATATTATATTCCATTCCAACAACAAATATCAATACAACTTTTATATAGGTTTTCAACAAACATTAAAGTGGCAAACATTTCCATAGCAATTTTACACTTACTCTTATATATGACCGAAAAAGGCCAAAACTTACATTACTTTACATTACCACATATCGTCAACAACGAAAAGAAAGACAATCCTAACAGTGCTACCCTAATATCCATACGTTTTACGGTATTGTGCCCTCACACGTGAACAGTTTGCCAGAAGGGCCAATGTGTAGGAAGTACTTATCTTGGAGTAGCATAGTGTCCTACCGACGAGAGCTAAATCTCCCAGATCTGGGCTCTACGCCAGTATTTATATGTTCAATTTCTCCTACCCTCTCACCACACGAAACACTGAATTTGAGGAGGGATAAATGTCACTTTAGGTTTTCATAAACCATCCAATTATTTTTAAGTCTTTAAATCAGTGCATGCACGTCTTCTTTAATGGTATAGTTTTACGCACTCGCCGTCTTCCGTCATTATGGCGCCACCATGTGAAGGAGAAGTAGGGAGCCAATCAAACTGCGAACTGTGACGTCACATCCCAGGGAGGTCTGGGCACCAACTTGAGTTCACAGTCTTTCGTCGAAATTCTTGACACCAGGTTGCAGCTCAATCCACTGATGGCCCCGCAGGAGACGTTGACGGCGACCATCGCCTCGCTGCCCGCCAGAATAGGCTGGGAGGCACACCGGCCCCATACCAGTGCAGTCATCGGTGACGGTACTTTTGTAGGTAAACAGCAAACGTCCCCTTACACAGCTTAGAGATTTCTTGTCGATCTCGACGGTCAGTCCTAAAACTACTTTTTGGGTAATTACGTAAGCAACATTTTGAAGTGAATTCCAACTCTCTATCCCGAAGGGTTCGATAGATATCGATAGTTAATCGGAAACACATTTAAGGTCTTTTCACCCCCTTAAACACTGAATTTCCTAAATCCTTAAAATGGCTAGTACACATTTTTATGAGTGTCCTATTAAAGTAAACATCACAATGAGAGGCCGTCGGGTTTGAGCTCTATCGACGATTCTTCGGAAACACATTTCACACCTTTTCACCCCCTTAATTATCGAATTTCGAAAAATCCATTCTTAGTGGGTGCCTACAGGCCAAGGGGAAGCTTCCCTCAAAATTCCATGGTTCTAAGTCCAGTGGTTTGGGCTGTGTGTTGATGAGTGAGTGAGTGTATCAGGACACTTCATTTTATATATTAAGATCGTGTTTTTTCAAAGTACCTATTCAAATAGAGTAATCACACAGAGATTAAAATATAAATGTGCTAGCATAATGATACTTAATTTATAAGCTTCTATGGTATTATATAATAATATGTTTTTTGAGATCACACGAAGTCTGGAATGTACCTACCATTAACTGCTTCAAAATCAGTTTACTTGTAGTTTCAAACTTTTTAAGGCAAATACAACAGGCTGTCTTATTCATAATACACCCTGATAGCAAAATAAGCTAGATCAAGCTTGTCATGTCAAGCCATAAGCTTGAATCAAGCTTGAATCAAGCTAACTAGTCTCCACACAACAAGCCTGCAGCAAGCTTGCCAGGAAAGCTTGATTCAAGGTCGTTGCAAGCTTGTAACAAGCTCGCCTCGTACAAGGCCGGATACAACTGTAAAAATAGGCTTGACTCAAGTTTGAATCAAACTTACCAAAAAAGGGCTTGTAATGGCAAGCCTAAATCGATTCAATTGCAGGCTTGCTGCAAGCTTAAATGCTATCTGGGCATATATTTCATTTGAACTGCACGAGTTAGATATGGCAATGATTGAGCGCCAAATTGCACGCCTCTCACCAAGCCGGTTAGAGCTTGATTCTCCGTCGGATCACAATATTGCGTGCTGTCTTATAGTGCGATACACGAAGTGTGTGTATGTATGTATGTATATATATATATATATATATATATATATATATATATATATATATTGGATGTTTGAAATATCACGCCTGACACGTCTCATAAGTTCACGACTGCTCATAGACTACAACTGGCAGCTGATGCAGTATCTCCAAAGTTCGAGTGAATCAAATCATAAAGGCATCTAAATCTAGGCACATGACTCACTAGGCAGAAGAAAATAAATGGGCTATACAGTTAAATACGAATGTTACTTGTGTTGCACTGTCTCAACTTTCCCACAAACTTTCTGTTGCCTTTTAAATCTGACACTCCTGCTCAGAGATGCAACTAGGGGGGAACAAACGGGGCATGTGCCAGGCGCCAAGCTGTGGGGGGCGCCAAAATCGCTTCCACTGTAATTTATTCGACTGAGACTGGTTACTGGTAATAAATTTTTAAACAGTGTTGTATGCTGTGTCTCTGAGTCCCGGGTGGTTGGATGGTTGCTGTGTCGAAACACCTTATGGACTAACTAGCCCATGATTCACAAGCTGGACGGCTACATAGTGTAGTCACGCAGAGCTACGTCATAGAGACCTGTGTTAACTGGTTAACTGCGCCTTAACCCTACGAGTCCGGCCTACGAGGTTCAAGTCACGTCCACAGCATGATTTACTGTCTAATTTTAGACGCCTGTAATGTGGTGATTCCCCGACTGTTTCGTAGAGTATATAAGCACCGAATCGACAAGTTGGGGGGGGGGAGAGGTGGGAGTTCGCTAATGGTTGTGCTAGAGGAAGGTGTTATGCTTGTGGAGAGAAACTGGTGAAGACATCTAGGTGATGTCAGAGTCTATTGTGAGGTTATAGTATTGTGCGGAACAAGAGGACTGGTGCTGCAGATTGACGGAAAAGGAGGTGCGCGACGGGAGTCGAACCAAAGACCTCAGGAGTGAAGACAGTGGTGCACTTGGGGTGCTGTGCAGCACATGGTGAGCCATCACCAATTCGGACTGATAAGGTTGTACATTGTCACTATTTGAAAGACTGTAGATTAGATATATGATTGAATTTTTATTGTGATTTGTAGTCTTTAATTATTTGATCGTAGACATTTTTTGTGTATTGATTGTCAAGTTAATTAACGTTTCTGTGGCACAGCAGTAATTGTGTGCATAACTAATTGTGTTGTGAAAGTTACAGTTGATTGTTGTTTTGTGTATTTTTGAAAGCCTTGTGAGCCAACAAATCAATAACTAAATTCAACTCTTTTATTTCTAATTATAAGATCTCTATCCCAAAGAGCTCAGGGAATTGCCCACATGTAAGTTTTTGCTAAACTTGTTACACTGGTCAGTAGCATAGCCAGGATTTCAGTTTGGGTAGGGCACAATGTTCACACATTACCCCCCCCCCCCTTATGAAGCGGGGGGTTTAGGGGTTTTCCCCTAGAAAAATTTGAATTTAATGGTGCAAAATGAGGACATTTTGGCAGTTTTACTGTCAGAAATAAAAAAAAAAAAAACATTTTTTTGTTTACCTTGCTGGAGGAACAAAATCAATTAAGATCGGCATACTATAAGAAAAAAGATGCTGGTTCGTCTAACACTAACATTGTTTGTGAAGTTAGCCAGCTTAGTGTGTTTATTAAGCCTGGGAATTTCCTTACAGAGATATTCGATAGCACTACACATGTTGGTGAAATGCACGTCACATGAAAAGGCAAAACGGACCATGGTGATTTGAGTGGCTAGAACACTGCCTCTCAACAAAGGGGACCTGTGTTCGATTACCTTCAGGATCATTTAGATTTTCACTTCGGACCAGTGGCGAAATGTTCCAAAGGAAGCTATATTTAATCAGACTATACACTTTGAGTGTGTGGTAGTTGTGTGTAGACCGAGGTATATTACTGGAGAATAGTTTCTCTCTTCTTGCAAGCTACTAACAAAGGAGTGTACCTGCCACTACTAGTCTAATGGTTCCTCAGACGACTGAGCGATATGTACAGTCAGTTCATACCACCGCTTCCCCTAGAACATTTCACGTTTCGCCACTGCCCCGGACCTATGCTGTAGGCCGGCAGGTATTCTTGGGGATCTCCAGTCCTCCGCTCTTGCATTTAACTTTCTCCGATACACACACTATTTGCTGCAAATGGCTCCCAAAGCCATAGCTGTTAAAGAGCCGCCATAATATACTTACTCACTAATGTATCTGCAAGCTACCAATCGCGGTGAATCTATCTGCAAGCCGTCCCCTCGGTTAGCATGCATTTTTTCGTAATCAGATCTTTAATTTAGAACTTAATGCAGTGACTCAGTCAATATAATTGCCGGAAAGTGTATGGCATGCTCCAATGCAAGTCTTCCGTTTGATAGTTTTAGCTGAATATGACTATAGGTGATTCGGAATAAAGTGAGCACTCAATAAAGCCCTGATTAATTTCTATTTTCTGCCAGTTTATATATTTCCGCTACATATAAACATCAACATTGCCACGTGCTTTTATTTACATAGGCTTGTACAATGTTTACATTTACGTTACAGTGTTCCGATGAATTTTAACTACAATATCTACTCATCAAATGCACGGGTGTTGAATATGTGCTATACTTAGTAGTAATCTTAGTTATAAATATCTGCTAGTAAACGTCTTATAACACTGGTTTCTCTGCGTCTACTCTAACAGCTCTGTTACCGGTACGAATCTCGTAAATGCATGCACAGTATATTCCAACTTTTAAATTAAAACCGCCACTAAAAACACACATGACACACGCAACTCAAGAATTCAAGTTCCGTTCAGCATACTGTAATGAACGACGACGCACGTAAAGAGAAACAATAAATAACCTATTTTCTTAATGTGTGAAACAGGGGAAAAAATGCTGTTGCTACTTCCAGATACTCAGGTTGGCAATCATAAAACAAAACAACTTACATTACTAATGACTTCACATAATTTATCAATGATATTCATGAACAGTCACTTCTAAAACTTTATATGTGTTTATCAGAAACCGATATTCATTACATAACGGACAAACAAACTGAATGACGCAATTCGCTTCCAAGCGGCGAAAACCTAACTCTGGTGCCATCTGTCGGTGAAATTTTAAACTACGTATATGGCGCGAAGAGTTAGCGGCGTCTGCCAACGACAATCGACTCGGTTGCGTCGATTTCTGCTGCCGCTAATGAAATAAAATTGTACGGTCAGCAGGTACGTCAGTAAGAACTTAAATAAATATTTTTAAGTATATTAAATACAGAGAGGTCGTTTGCAATTGATGTTGTTTCACTAATGCTGTATTCAAATAAGAAAATCCATGGAACTACATGCAGTTATTCGCTACCAACCATACAAACAATAATATAACTGTTGTTAATGTTGACTTATATGCAGTAACGGCTAGTGATTTTTTTCAAAGGTTAAATCTTTAGTGCTCACTTTATTCCGAATGGTCTATACAAGACTTTTAGCTACTGCAGTATGATACATATTACATACACACAGTATTAGCAATATTAACAAATGCTCCGAATTATGCCACTAATAAATGTAAGGTTTTGCTTGAAACTATGTTATTTATAGTACGAAACGTTCACTAATTTTGCAAATAGATGTATTATGCCACCATTTCGCAGTTTAGTTTGAAAAACTGAATTTAAAACACGTTGCAGTACCGAGAACTGATATTGATTCCACGAAGCGAACTATCCTCGCTAACCAGCTGTCAAGTGGTCTGTCGCGAGACAACTATTTGGCAGCATTCAGTGAGATTGTCATCCCTGCATGCTGTCAAGGCAATTTTGTGCGGCGTGTAGCTCTGGTTGAACATATGAGAAGAGAAAGCAGCTTACCTGATGAGGTGGTGGTAGCAAGAGCATTGGTTTCGCCTAGCTCTGGAAATCTGCTTGTCCGAATGGTCAACTTGTCAGATATGGCAATTCGGCTTGAGGAGGGGGCAACAATAGGTGTGTGCAAGCAAGTCTTCAAATTACTACAACTGACAAAGGAGCCATCAGATCAGGAGACCTTAATGGGATTATGCCAGAATCACTCAAGGAACTACTGACTAGAACCGAAGAAAATCTGAACTGGAGACAAGAAAAGGCTGTGGCAGAACTTCTGAAGAAAAATAAGAAAACATTCTCATGTGGGTCACTTGACCTTGGCAGAACATCTGCTGCACAACACCACATTGATACAGGAGAAGCTATGTCAACCAAGCAACTCCCAAGGCGACTGCCCTTGGCAACACAAGAAATTGTAAATGGCATCTTGAAGGAAATGAAGGACTTGCATGTGATCGAGCCATCGGTCAGCCCTTGGTCGTCACCTGTTGTGCTAGTTAAGAAGAAGGATGGGTCCACAAGATTTTGCTTGTATTACCACCAGCTGAATGAGATGACCAAAAAAGACTGCTACCCACACCCCGATTGATGACACACTGTACAGCCTGACAGGGTCGCAGTGGTACTCTACACTTGACATGAAGAGTGGCTACTGGCAATGTGATGTGGCACAAGAAGACAGGGAGAAGACAGTCTTCTCTGTGCAAGGAAAGGAACTTGGTAATTCAAAGTCATGCCATTTGGGCTATGCAATGCCCCTGCTATCTTAGAATGATTAATGGAAAAGATCCTACCACTAGAAGTTTGTCAAGTTTACTTAGATTACATTGTGGTCACTGGTAAAACATTTAAAGAACACCTTACCAGATTAGGTTCCATGTTCCAGAAAGTGGCTGCTGCAAATTTGAACCAGGTTCCCAAGAAGGGCCAAAATAAAGTTAGTTTCCTAGGGCATGCGGTATCAGCTGATGGAATCCAGAATGATCCGAAAAAACCAGTGCAATAAAAGACTGGCCACAACCAACAGACAGGACACAGGCGAGTAGCTTTCTTGGACTCTTTGCTTATTATCGGCGGTTTGTACATGGATTTGCTACAATTGTCAAGCCCCTACATGAGCTTATTGAAGCTAAAAGAAAATTTCTGTGGACCACTGAATGTGTAGCCTCTTTCAGAAAATTAAAGATGTGTTAAGTCTCCTCCAATTTTAAGCTTCCTCGATATAAAGGCGAGTTTGTATTGAACACAGATGCGAGTGATGTAAGCATCGGTGCTGTGCTATCACAGGTTCAAGACGAAGTAGAGAAGCCTCTAGAATATTTCAGCAAAGTACTGCAGAAACCAGAGAGAAATTATTGTGTCACTCGCAGGGAGCTATTGTCAATGGTGAAGTCCATATCACATTTCCACCACTACTTATACAGCAGACACTTAACCTTGCGAACATATCACGCTGCTCTACACTGGCTACTGAACTTTAAGAATCCCGAAGGACAAATAGCTCGATGGATACATCTTCAAGAATACAACTTTGATATACAACACCGAGCTGGTCATTCCCATAATAATGCAAATGCATTATCCCACAGGCCTTGTGACCCCAACTGTCACCATTGTGAATGGCAAGAAGAGAAAAGCCGGGGAGTGTGTTGTGTTACAACAACAAGGCTTCAAACATCAATGACCAATGGGAAGTACTCTTCAACTGACGACAAGATAAGAGAAGAACTACGTAATGACCCGGACTTGTGCCCAATACTGGGTTGGAAAGAACAGGATCTACGGCCAGAATAGCAGGAGCTATCTGAAAGGAATGCTATAACTAAGGCATATTGGGCACAGTGGAATTCACTTATTCTGAAGAATGATGTCCTGTACCGGAATTGGGAGAGTGCAGATGGCAGACATGAACACCTACAGTTGGTCATCCCAAGAAACAAGATCCCAGAGGTACTGAAGGAGCTCCATAATTCAGGGTCAGATGGTCATATCGGCAGTAATAAGACACTCAACAATGTTCGAGAGAGGATTTACTGGTTCCATTGCAGTGAAGATGTCGACAGATAGTGCCGAATGTGTGACGACTGTACCGCAAAGAAAGGTCCGATGGTCAGAGGCCGAGGTCGACTCCAGAAGAACAATGTTGGTGCCCCATTCGAGAGAATGGTGGTTGACATCTTGTGTCCGTTGTCAATAACCGAGAGAATCAATTGGTACTTGTTAGTGGTGCAAGACTATTTCACCAAATGTCCAGAGGTTCTTTACATACCGAATCAAGAGGCCAGCACAGTGGCTGATGCGCTGGTCGAACATGCGTTCTCAAGTTTTGGGGTGCCATTGAAGCTACACTCGGATTAAAGGCAGAATTTTGAAGTGGCTCTTTTCCAAGAAGTGATGAAGATAATGGGTGTAAGGAAGAACCGAACCACTCAACTACATCCACAGTCTGATAGAATGGTCGAACGCCTAAATTGCACCTTGGAGCAATACCTATCCATCTTCGTTTCTGATAATCAAAAGGATTGGGACGTTAAAGTACCACTGTTTCTGCTAGAGTACCGCTCTGCTGTTCATGAGGCAACTAAGGTGACACCTTCAAGGATGCTGTTAGGAAGAGAGCTTCATCTACTGAGAGACGTGATATTCGGACGACGGGCAGAGGAAGACCAGATTGCCTCCCAAATCTATGCCAGCGAATTACGTCGCAAGTTAGTTCACACTCACAACTTTGCCCAGCGACACTTTTGTATCAACACCGACAGGATTAAGACTCGCTACGATAGGAATGCACCTGATGAAACATTCCAAGTACAACTGGTGTGGTTGTACAACCCTCAGAGAAAGAAGGGATGTTGTCCCAAGCTGCAGAATAATTGGGAAGGCCCTTATAAAATAGTGAAGAAAATCAATGATGTTGTGTTTCGGATTGTTCGTCTATGCTCTCGGACGAGGGGACATGAAGTTGTACACATCAACAGATTGGCCCTCTACGATGGACCTGAGGCTGTCGTGTCTGTTCGGGATGAACAGGCTTAAGAGTGCATGGCAGATAAATAAATGCTGAAAACATCAATTGATTTCTACGCTTTTTCGATGCCAATGTGGATAAAATACTTAATGACAATCCTAGATAATGGTATTTGCCAGTTTATGAGTAAATTATTATCCAGAATTACTAATTCGTTATGTGCGATTTCTTGCACCGCAGTTAAATGCACGAAGTACCGGCATCAGCGATTGTGCCTCAGAAGTTCGTAACACTGGAAACATTTTTGTTTAAAACATTGGCTAAAACTGTTGTCTAGGATTACTATTGTTTAATTTTCGCAAATTGGCTCCAAGAAACCCACAGTTATAGATTAATGCTTTTAGTGTTGAATTATGTACCACACCCTCATAGGGAGGGGGCAGTGTTGCATACTGTGTCTCTGAGGGCCGGTCGATTGGATGGAAGCTGTGTCAAAACACCTCATGGACTAGCCTATGATTGACAAGCCAGACGGCTACATGGTGGTAGTCATGCAGAGCTATGTCATAGAGACCTGTGTCAACTGCGCCTTAACCCTATGAGTCCAGCCTACGAGGCTCAAGTCACGTCTGCAGCATGATTTAATGTATATTTTTAGATGTCTGTAATGCGGTGATTCACTGACTGTTTCGCAGCGTATATAAGCACCGAATAGACATATTGGGGGGGGGGGGAGTTCGCTATTGGTCATGCTAGAGGAAGGTAGCAGTATTGTGCGGGACAAGAGGACAGGTGCTGCGTGTCGATGGACAACAAGGAGGTACGAGACGGGAGTCGAACTGAAGACCTCAGAAGTGAAGACAGTGGTGCACTCGGGGTGCTGCGCAGCACATGGTGAGCCATTACCCCTTTGGACTGATAAGGTTGTACATTGTCACTATTTGAAAGACTGTAGATTAGATATATGATTGAATTTTTAATGTGATTTGTAGTCTTTAATTATTTGATGGTAGACATTTTTTGTGCTTTAATTGTCAAAGTTAGTTAACGTTTCTGTGGTACAGTAGTAATTGTGTGCATAACTAATTGTGTTGTGAAAGTTATAGATTATTGCTGTTTTGTGTATTTTTGAAAGCTTTGTGAGCCAATAAATCAATAACTTAATTCAACTCTTTTATTTCTAATTATAAGACCTCTATCCCAAAGAGTTCAGAGAATTGCCCACATGTAAGTTTCTGCTAAACTTGTGACAATATTTACTTCTATCATGGAGGTTTTTAATATTATTATTGGATATTTTGATGACTTTAGAAACCCATCCCTTATTATGTTTAGATAAACATTTAGATTGTTTTAGTGTTTCTTTTTTGTAAACTACTGCTCAAAGGTCATAGAGAAAATATTTAAGAACATTCAAAACTTGCCATCAACAGTGTCAGCTCTGAACGCTGTATCCCAGCTTTCAAGCTGCAAGTCCCAGTAAAACAATGGAAGGGAATTGTAGTCTTGTAGTCCCTGGTGTATGTAAAGCAGTTTTTTGTTACATATCTGGGACTGTTTAGGTTAAGAAGTTGACCATGATGATCTGATATAGGTCGTTTGGAATAAAGTGAGCACTAAAAATTTAACCTTTGAAAAGTATCACTAGCCGTTACTGCATATAATTAAACATTAACTATAGTTGCCTTACTGCTTGTATAGTTGTCCACGAAATTACATAATATAGTGCCACGTATTTTCCTATATATATATATATATATATATATATATATATATATATATATATATATATATATATATATATATATATATATATATATATATATATATATATATATATATATATATATATATGAAAATACAGAAACAAAATTAACTGAAATCGACATGATAGAATTTTTTATAATTATTAATTTTTATCAAGTGGTATCGATTCATAATGACTGCGCAATTTATCTTACACCCGTAATCATCAAGTGGCGTGTCCAGAGAGGTTAGATTTGTCTCGTCGTTAGCACTGTCGTAGAAGAACAGGTCTGGACACTCGCATTCTACCAATGTATTTGGCTTGACCATCTTGTTGTTTGGCTGTAGTTCGTCAAGTTACCGAGAATGTTGCACTTTTCGGCGCTGTAATCCAGGCAGTTTGACTCATACTCCGCCGACTTTTTTTCTATTGTTAACATTATAAAGTAAATATAAGATTTCTGTGGCCATGATTTTAAATTTTGAGCGAAGGAAGTTTTTCATACATGGATAAAAAATACGTTTTGATGAATTGTTTATCTTAGTGGGAGGGAAGTGGGCTGAGTTTGAGCTCGACCGCCCGGATTACAGCGCCAAAAATGTATAGCATTATAGGTAACTAGGTGAACTGCAGCCAAACAACAAGGGGCTCAAGTTTCCAGGCGAGTGTCCAGACCTGTTCTTCTAGGACCGTGGTCATTATAGGGATCGGACCTGGAAGTGATTTCTGGAAAGCTGGAAATCATCTTAAAACATGTATTTGGTGTTGAAAACATATAATCTCAGGATGCACGCCCACAGACGGTGTGCATAACTTTTGAGAGACAAAAAACCTCGAAATTATCGGTTTTTTTTAGGCCTTTATAAGTTTTTCGATTATAACTTCTAAACCATGCTTCCTACACGAAACTCCAATCTTACCAAAATTAAAGAGCATTAAATTCTGCATCGAATGAGTTCATCAACTGTAATAGTAGATCAATTTATAAGTTGGTAATCGATGGCCAAAGAACGACTTTTTTTATATTCGCGAAAACCGACTATTCGTCTACCTTCAGTTGTCAGTAGCATCCAAACGGATGATTAAATTTAAAAAATTCATTGAATAAAAGTTAATTTCAACTGAATTGGACGCTTAGAGAACATCTCAATTTTAAAATTTTACCAATTTAAGTGCTTGTATTTGGAAGATTTAAAAAATATTCATGGTGAGAAATCCAACTGCCTTGGCCACTCACACAATTTCTTGTATTGTAACTTTACATTTTGTGAAAACAGTTTATTTTACACTACCTTCTTAAATTTGTAATACAAAACATAAATGTAGGTACTCATATTAATAATATGCAACAAATATAATTAGGGTGCGCTGTCTTTTCGACATTGATGGGCCCCCCTCACCAAGAAATGGAATTTCACATGTCAAAAATCATGTCATGGCATTGGGATCATCGTCTTTCTCCTCCTCCAAAAGCGCGCTGGATTCCTCGTCATCTTCCTCTAAAAGTGTGTCATTATCGTCTTCTTCTGCCTCCAAATTCAGTGAGCTACTCACAATTCCCTCCTGTTCAATGACGGCGTTGGAGCATGCCTGCCCCTTGCAATCCCGGCAGATGGTAGAGAATTTTAATGCGGCCTTCCTGCAGGAGCACCTTCCCATGCACCTCAAGACACACCGACACGAGATGGAGGGCAACACCTCGTTGGGGTCAGGTTCTTTTTTGTTGTTATGGGGAGAAGACCATGTGTTGAACTTTTCCAACCCCAACTGTGGGGATCTAACTGCTCTCTCCCTTTCCACACTTGAACCTGGTAGTACACTCTCAGGGAGTACTGTCGTGCTGCAGTGGTTGTAGGGGGCAGAGCAGCCAGGTTGAATGCAGCCTTTACCAGAGTCTTGGTGAACATATTGTACCGAAGTACATCCAATGAGTTGTGCCTGTCGTTAGGCGAATAAACAGCAGCCAGGAATGCTAATCAGCTCTGGCAACCTCATTCTGCGACATATCTGGGGCTTGGAAAGTTTTCGCAGCTTCTTGCAAATCTGTGTTGTCCTCCGGGGCTTTAACAAACTTCAGCTTCCCCTGCCGAAAAAATGACGATGTTGTGTCACATCCACTCATGGCATGGAGGAAGAGAAGGCGCTCTTCCATGGTATTTGACCGTTTCAGCAGTCCTGAGGAAAACAACTGGTTGGGCGAGGTGCCCTTCCCTGGTTTCATTAGGAAAATTTTGAAGAAGTTGGTGCCAATGCAGTGAGAAGTATGAGGATATCGGTGTCTTCTCCAACAGTAACGACCTTGGAAAACTGAAATTATTTTGTTTTGGCTTCTGTAACAATGAGGATGTCTGCATCTTCAATTGCTTGGCTTACTGTGAAACTCTCGGATGAAAGTTTTGTTGTCATCATGCCAATAAGCCGTCCTTAATTTTTTTTCATTTGACAGGAATCTCTCTTTCGGCATTGTAGATATCATTGTTTCAGTGAAGACCACGGTGGCGGCAGAAAGATTGATCTGGCGGCGAAGTCGTTCCGCAGTTTTTGTGCTTTTGGCTTCGGCATGTTCAGGATATCCATCAAAAATTATTGTCGTCATTTCAGGCTTGTAGTGAAACTTTAAGTAGTCTACATACCTTTCCAGGATAGTGGAGAACTTTTCTTTCAACCGCCAATGTACTTTGTGGATGAGAAATCCGCTGTGAATCACAAAGGCACTTTGGGAGAGGTCGAGTGCTTCAGTCACAGGAGTAAATAAGTCGTAGAACACAGATTTTTTGGTTTCCCGCATCTCTGTATCATTGAACATGGAAAGCGGAAATGGTGCCAAATCATTCAAAGTAAGACTTCAGCTGCTCATTTGACTTTTCAAGAATGCTGTTCGTCGGAATATGGTATCTGAGTTCACGGGAATGTCTTCATTGAGAATTCTGACATTAGGTGTGAAGGATTTCAGAGGAATCACTCGATCTTTTCTATGGAACTTGACATCACTGAAGTAATGCCCTACAATTTTCTGGATACTCTCATTTTCCTTTTCCAGTGCTCTGTGGTAGTTGATGTTATCATCACCAGTCACTCCAGTGCTGATACACATCAGAAATTCACCAAATGGAAAGGGGCCACGTGATTCAAACCAATTACACAACAGTGCCACATCTTTGTTGTCTCTCGCAACCCTTGTCAACCTGGCATTGACATGCTGTTCTGATGATGCATATGTGAAACCACAAAAATTTACGAATTGCATTGAAAATTCCATGATGGGAGGCATAGATGCAATTCATTTCATGATATTACTGTCAGTTATGCCTCGTCCAAGAGTCAGGCCTCCACCTGTGGTCTCCATGGTCCTCATAACCACCTGCTCAATGGCCATGTCTGTCCATATTCCAGACCAATGTTTATTTGATCTTCTGACTGTGAAGAAGTCTTGAGTCACACAATGGTTAAACTCATCGATTGTCAGCAATGACTCAAGATTCATCATATCCTGTAGATTTGGTATAAAGAAAGTGTCCACGAGCATGAAAGTAGGGCAAAATTAGTTGCATACATTCTAAATGTAGATGCCAGTCTCCGCTTCATTCTGCCTGAATGAATCTTTTAACAATGGTAACCATGTTGAAGTACTGCACCCAAAATTTCGCAGTTGTCCCGTACTGTTCAAGTTCGGACAACTTTGCAGTGAAACTTTGCAAGGCAGAGGTGATGGGTGGTTGCTGAAGTTGTCCAGAAAATTTTGGGGTCCCAACATTGTTTAGTACTTCCAAATTAGCATAGTTTTCTTTACCAAGGATAGTCATCTTGGACAACACAATAAGTGCTAAAGCCAGGAGAACTAAAATGTGCCCCCTGACTGCCTTGGAATAGACATGCCCTGTTAGCATTTTCCGAGTCGATGCTCGTGCATGTATAGTGCTCAGTACATCCTGCAGCCTGCTCCCATCCATTATGTATCCTATGGCACCCATAAATGACATCAGCATGTGGAAACTACCTAGATGCACAATCACTGAAAACACTGGTGAATTAGGCCCACATGAGGCTACAATTTGCCGAGTTTTTTGGTAGAGCGGCTGATCGAAGGTTACAAAATAGGACTTCTGGTTACTGCCTTTTCTGCGAACTGACTCCAGAAGGACAGAATAAATTGTGTCTAGATGTCCTAGAGGGGAGTTCACGAATGGGAGGCACAATGCACGAG
Source organism: Medauroidea extradentata (assembly GCA_003012365.1). Taxonomy (NCBI): domain Eukaryota; kingdom Metazoa; phylum Arthropoda; class Insecta; order Phasmatodea; family Phasmatidae; genus Medauroidea; species Medauroidea extradentata. The sequence goes on from PNEQ01071531.1 coordinate 23,553, forward strand.
ATTTGTAAAATGGCTGCTCGGCAGTTATCTTCTCCATGAAGCCATTCCATCCAGGTATGTCAAGGTGCTGTTTCCATTTCCCGTAAATCCAAAGGAAGTCACTGGGGTAAAGTTGCACAGCATTGAGTGGCTTTTTCAGGTTGATATCGTAGATGAGAATTGACTTTAAGCCTTCTTGCATATTGCTAGGTTGGTAGGTTACCAAAGGTGATCATTTATTGTACTGTGGGTAACTTTGTTAACCTTCGAATTCTCTTATCTGATATAACTGAAGTGTGAATTGCATGGAACATTTTATTGCCATCAAGTGTGTCCATGATGCCATCCGCATTGTCCCAAGTAAACTGACTGAATGATCTTCCCAGCAATACCTGGACTGGTTGCTCAATACATGATGCTTCGAACAGATTCATGTCATTGTATGAACAACAGAATCCCAGCCTTGACAGCAGCTCGAGAAGGTCTTTAGATCCATATTTCTTATACAATACTGCACCAAGCCCTGTGAGAATTGGAGCGATGAAGGATCGAGGTATTGTGGCATTGACTACAACGTGAACAATTGAGGTGACTTTGGTATTCAACTGAGATGCTGGTGACTTCTTTTGTTTTGGTGAGTTGACGATTTCTTTCAGAAGCACTCGTAAGGTTTCAGGTATGCCTTTCTCCACATCTCCCAAGAAACTATCGATTTTGGGGTAAGAATCTGTGGCATAAGCATGTGATCTAATATCCTCCTCGATTATAGCTGCAGCTGTTTTTACCATGTGAAGACGCTTTTCTGTTTCATCACTCTGCTTTGAATCATCCCAGCATTCAGATAAGATCTTGTCCCCTGTGTTTTGAAAACACATCACTGGATTCTTGCCTTCCACACTCGCAAATATGAGATCCGCACCATACTTCTTGGTTAGTCTTTCTTTCAGGGCTTTTGTAGTTGAAATGTTCCCCTTCAAGTTTATCAGAATCTCTGGTATGGTAAATTGGCATTTGTCATCATTCGCTTCAATATACTGGCAAATGTAATCAATTTCCTGAGTCACGTGCTCCAGTTCAACGCCACCCACTTTACTGCTACTTGCAGCACGACCAAGGAAAGTCTTACCACATGATTTGTGGTACCTGGCTTCCTCAGCAACCAGATCAGAAACAAAGCTGACTCTTTGTAGGACCTCTTCAGCTCTTAGCTGCTGCAATAAGAGAATACTTGAATTCCAGTGTCATAACATGATGCACTGTTTCTCGTTTGCTTAATGCCTTCTTATTTTCTCTGGTCACAAATTCAGCTGAGGTATCTCCCGCACATATCACACACTTATGTTTATAATCAAATCCGTGTTCGTCACGCTTGACACCTCGGCTTCCTCCACCTTCACTTTTACAACTCCCTTTTTTATTCAAGTACAGTTTTCTGCATCTGTCGTGAACAGTGATTGAGGAAAGGCAGTTCAGCAGACAGTGTTTGTTATCTTTCTTTATTTTGCTGCAGTTTATCAACGACGCTATGCCTCGTACTTTCACTGTCGTAGTAGCTTCAACAAACAGGCCTCTTTCATATACGAAGCAATTATCATTATTCATTTTGTTGTTGAGGAGAACATCGCAGAACTTCAAGACACTTAATACCAAAACAAATGTAGAACACTTCGATACTAACACGATTAAACAACAGTTCGAAAAACTGACGCACAGTTTACAGTCAGCACGGAACAGGAGCTCCAGTTGACACTTGGAAGTTACGACTTCAACAGAGATGGGAGCCCGCCAAGGTTGTTGGGGTGAAAGGCCTACCAGGCTAGGGTCTCTTTGTAAGGTATGGTTGCTATCTGGCCACACTGGAACTGTGAAAAAAAGGAAAAAATAATTTAGATGAAGTCATCACAAAATTAAAATTATCTCTAATATTCCTACCTTATTTTTTTTCTTACTAATAGAGCTTACTTTTTGTTTAAAAAAAACGTAATGATTGACTTAGTGATAATCTCTATATATAAAAATGAAAGCTGACTGATTGATTGACTGACTGACTGATATATCAAACTGCAGCCCAAACTACTGGACCTAGAATCGTGAAATGTTTTGTGGGGGTTCCCCTCAGCTCGTAGGCGAGCACTAGAAGGGATTTTTCGAAATTCGATCTCTAAAGGGGTGAAAAGGGGTGAAATGTGTTTCCGAAGAAACGTCGATAGAGCTCGAACCCGACGGCCAATCATGGTGATTTTTACTTTAATAGGACACTCGTAAAAATGCATATTAGCCAATTGAAGGATTTTTCGAAGTTCAACATTTAAGGGGCTGAAGAGACCTTAAATGGGTTTCCAATCAACTATCGATATCTATCGAACCCTTCGGGATAGAGAGTTGATATTCACTTCAAAATATTGCTTACGTAAATACCCAAAAAGTAGTTTTAGGTTTTTTTTTAAATTCGACCCTCAGGCAGTAAAAAGGCTCAAAATGTGTTTTTTTATGAATTGTCTATATCTTTGAAACACAATTGGCTATCGTCGTGATTTTAACTTTAGTTGGTTACTTTTACAAACGCCTATGACAGGACTCAAAGAAGTTTCGAAATCCTTTATTTGAAGGGGTGAAAGTACGTGAAATGTGTTTTCGATTATCCCTCCATATCTATCGAATCAATCGAGATATCGAAGTACTCTTTGCTTTAAATTGGTGCTTTTGTAAATATCCCAAGTACCATTTAAAATATATTTCCCGAATTCGGTCCTAAACTGGTTAAAAATGGGGTAATATGAGTTTTCGACTCACATTCGATATGTATCGATCCCATAATTTTTTTAATATAGAGACGTGATTTTTGTTTAGGATTGATGCTTACTCAAATACCTAAAAAGTAATTTCAGGAATTTTCAAAATTCGCCACCTAAGGACGTGAAAAGGGGTGAAAAGTGGTGAAAAGCGTTTTCAATTAATCGTCGATTTATCTTGAACCCAGCTGGCTAATGTTGTGTTATTTACGTCCACGAAATACCAGTAAAGTATTCTAAAACGTGATTCATGGGTTTTTCGAAATTTACTCTCTTTAAGTGATGTAAAGACCTTGAACGTGTTTTAGGTAAATCCTCGATATCTATCGAACCCGTCTAGATCTACAATTAATTTTTGCTTCAGGGTGATGATTACAGAAATTATCGCAAAATTGTTTTCAGATTTTTTGAAATTCGATTTCTCAATGCTGTGCAGGGGTGATGTGTTTTTTTTTTAGTGAATGATATATTTTGATTCGACTGAACGGGCTAGCGATGTGTTTTACACTTCAGTTGGATACTTATACAAATTTCTAAGACGTAAATTTAAAATATTTCGAAATTCGACACCCAAAATGGTGAAAAAGCACAAAATTTGTTTTCCATCAACCCACGATATCTATCTAACCACTAGCGATATTGAAGTGTTAAGCCCGTGCTACATTCACAGTAAAGTAGCCGTATAAAAATAACCGTAACCGCACCGTAAGAAATAGACAGGTTTCTATCCCTGTTACGGTCTTACGGCGGCTAAGTAGCGGTACGGTGTGTTGTAGCATGCATCTCTCACATGTGTTTGTTCAATTTTTACGGTTATTTCTTACGGCGAATCTAGCACGGCCTTTATACAGGAGTTTCACTACAGTAACCTATCGAGACGTGGTGTTGTACAACCTCTATGAGCCCATGACACAGATATATATATATATATATATATATTTTTTTTTTCAATAAATTTTATTTTCATGAGTTATTTCGCCGTTACGTGACGCAGTTGTTTGTCACTCAGGTCTAAATTCCGGGTGGTTCTGGGCTCGAATTCCGTTAAAAGCTGTGCAAATGTTCAATTCTGACACACAAAAACTACAAGGCAGATCGAATTAGTTAAATTTACTCTTTAAAAGAGGTAAAATTGCAGTTCGCTTTCCACTTAGGTTCCTCTACAATATCAGCTGACATATCGTCGGTATACTGCCAAAAGTGATTAAGTCATAAATGCTATTTCGTTTAAAAACCGTATTAAATTGTAGATATTAATAAAAAAGTAGTATGTTACTATACTGTGACACAACAGTACGAAACGACTTGGGCAACTGTTCGTGAACAACATATACATGTTCCTAGCATTTTTATAATTTTATCTAATTTTGACTTTGTCACTTTTGCCAGTAAACCGACGATATATAATCTCACTAATCTCAGGTTTGGGGAACCAAATACGTTTCCGCGAAACCTTTACCCTCTGAAACTTTGTAATGTCAATAAAGTTAAAGTGAATATTTTGAAAATATATAATTGAGGGCACCATCACCAATGGTTGTGCACAGGGTAAACAGATGTTTCTCATTCGATTAACCTCTTACCTTAGGTGTCTGTAATTACCCCACAACGTCAAATAGGCAGGGCTATAAATAAGGCCCAGGCGAAGTCGCTGTTAGTGGCAGGGTCAAACTTAAGACTGCTTTTCGCGTGGACAGCTATAGCTACTTATCCTGCTGCAGAATTAGTTCAACTAGCCGCTTGGACATTCTAACACTTTATGACTGAAGTACCAATCTTGTGAACAAAGAGGTTTTTCAATTAAAGTAAATATTATCAGTTACGAATAATACTCGCGAGCAAAGCCGCGGGGGACTGCTATATATCTATAAAAGTACAGAAGGAAGATGATGAGCTATAGAAGGGTACATTAACATACGAAATATTGCAAATTTTTATCCTCCTAAACCCACAATTAAGTTGCCTTCAACACTTATTCAATAATGTATTTTTAATTTAAGCATTTGTTTGGATATTTCAGACGACTTAAAGTCGATGAATAGTCGGTTTTCGCGAAAATGGAAAAAACAGTCGTTTTGGCCGTCGGTTAACAACATTTAAATTGACCAAATTTTAATGTCCTGGCACCCATTTGATACAAAAATTATTGTTATTTAATTTTGGTAAGACTGGAATTTCCTGTAGGAAGCACGGTTTAGAAGTTATAATCGAAAAATAAAAAAATAAAAAAGTATGAAAAAAATCACAAAATTTCAAGGTTTTTTGGTTCCCTAAAGGTATGCACACCATCGGGGTGCAAACTGAGATTACATGTTTTCGACACCAATTAAAGATTTTAAGATTATTTCCAGCTTTCCGGAAATCATTTCCAGGTACCCCCCCCCCTTTTTTTGTCTAATTTTACTAGACTATTAGCCATTACGTGCAGATAAATTCGAATTGGCGGAAAATAGAGCTTAAGCAGGGCTTTTTTGAGTGCCCACTTTATACCGAACCGCCTATAGACTACGTGCTACTCTTGTTAAGGATGTGTCCTTTATGTTATTGCTAATAATTAACATGGTCAATCGTAGATTAACTAGTTGTGGTTTCTCTAGTTGCAAAGTCAGTGAGGAGTGACATTCGATGATATTGGAGAATTGGTAAATATTTGTATGCATCATCACTTGAACTAGTAGTATTTATATTAAAATTACCACAAAAATTACTTTTTGGCCTATTTTAACAGTTTTGAAAAGTTGTTCATCCAATTTAACAAGAAAAGGATTTATGGCAATGATATGGGGATATAAACACACATATTACAACATGCACATTATTATAATCATCAGTAATTTCAATAGCACCAATCTCAGACATTTTATCCACAGACAAACACTATAAATCAGTTCTTCTTTTGGAGCATATGTTGTTTTTTTAAGAAATATACAAGACCCACCACATTTAAAGGTTGATCTGCAAAAGTAGCTGCCTACACTATAGTTAGTTACACGCAATGATTATAGTTCTTCTTCACTGCACCAATGTTCACATAGGCACAAACAGGAGATCTCAGAGTATTCATTAATAAGAAGTTCAAGTTCACTAATTTTAATTTTAATAAATTGTATATTAAGAAGAAATATACTAACAGGATAGTGTTCGGGTAAATCTAGAAGTTTTCCTTTTCTAGAGTGTTTAGAGGAGCTACTCAGAACCTTAAGTTGCTGCTGTTGATGTAGGCCTTGTACTTGTTGGGGTTCCTTGTTGCTGCCTATTATTATGTTACATTCAGCTAGTCAAAATGGAGCGTAAGGCGTAGAAAGGCTATGATTAATAGATTGCAGTTAATTGATAGCCTCACAGATTTTCCCAGTCAGATCTACCTAGATTTTAAGGTTACGATGTAGGCCGTGAGATGTGTGCTGGTCTCTTTGTAATCTGGAAATGTCGACTACAGTTATATTTTTTAAGCTGTCACATATTGTGTTCAATTTTCCACTGACGCACTTAATTTCATCATTCGCACATGAGTTGAATTCTGATTCGTACATTGAGAACTATTACGTTTGTGTGCGCAAAGTTGATCAGGGCTTTCTTTACCGCACTCAGGAACTTAGCACTATTTGTTATTTATTTAATTTGAGCCCCACCCTAGAATCACAGAATCTTTGTGATTTAACTCACTACACATGGCTTGAAAGATTCCATTGCTATACCTCAGAATATGCTGCAATGAGGCTTCTGGGTAAATGTTACTCGTGACATCAACACCACTGCACTTATCTGAAAGTAAATTTCGGAAATTTACTTTCAGATAAGTGCAGTGGTGTTAATGTCACAAGTAATATTTAACCAGGAGCCTCATTGTAGCATATTCTGAGGTATAAATTTAGTAGATTTCTACCATGGCTGTTTGCAAGTATGTCAATTTTACCTTCAACATTCACTCCACCAGGCTTTCAGTTTTTTTTGTATGAGTTCAGAAAAACTTGTTTGAACGTTTGAATAGGTACGTTTGATAGTTGATAATTATGCTGTTTAGATTTACCTTCATTTATTGATGACGTAGCCCAACCTATAATCTTTAAAAGGATTTTACCATCAATGTGTTAAAAAATGTTCCACGAATAATTTGACTTAATATTTACACATAAATTGTACTTATAGATTGGACACCCCAAACCATGTTATGAAATTTAAATAAGCTTTGCTACATAATTTTTACCATGGTAGGCCTAATCTAAGCTATGGTTTAGGTAGTGATCTACACACCAAAATTCATTGTTTTTACATATGTTAGCTAACATGGACTTGACTGAGAAATAATGCCTCTAGCTGGACATATACTATTAACTAGGAAATATAAAATTTAACCAAGCTTGCAGATTGGCCCTGGCGCATGAAAGGGCATGCCGTAAAGTGAGGATACTTTGCCCCTTTCTGGGTAACTTTGCACCACCTAATTAATTTCAATTCAAATGATAATTTCAAGAAACCCTTTACGCTCAAGTGTAGTTAATTACTTCTCCTGTGAATGGAGAATTTTGTAAGTTAAAAAAAAACTTCAAACATTTAATTTAAACAAAAAAATGGTGGTGCAAAGTAACCCCAAAATTTGGCAAAGTATCCCCACCTTACGGTAACTTTAGGCCTCCTTAAAACTACGCATCTCAAAAAGCTATCAATAAAGCTGTGTTATACTTACCTGTCTCGGGGAAAACGTAATCCTCTGCATCTGTAGCATAAAATTGAGCGCAGTGCTTTCAAATGCTTCTGAAAATGGAAACACAGCGAGGTAAATATCTTATATAGGCCTAAATACGTTCATCTTTGTTCGTGACTTGTGATTCTTTCGTTACTCGCCCCACTCAACCAATAAGAATGAACCCGAATGCCGATACATATCCCGAACATTGCCGAATGTGCCACATTTCTAAACATGTTTAGGAATTTTCAAGCCGTTATCACACAAATATGGCACATTTAACACGTGTACTATAAAAATGTTACATAGTTCCCTCAGTTGTATGGGGAAAATCTTAAGTATTCATACCTTAGTACCATTATCATACCCTGGTGTGGTAAATTTTCAAATAATTTCTTACGGTATACAATAAAACGTTTATGGAAAACGTAGGCTAGGAATAATCATGATGCAAATAAATTGGCCTATCCGTATAATATTGATTACATAATTTTTAGTTATAACGACAACATGTATTTGCTTATTAGAACGTTTTACTTGCCCTCGAACAGCACAAAGCTATGGTAGCCTAGAAGAGAAGGGTGGGAAAGAGGGTAGGAGTTGGCCAGGGCCTGCTTTGAGAAACCATCCCAGCATTCGCTTGGAGTGATTTCGGAAACCCTGGAAAACCGAAATCAGAATAGCAGGAGCCGAGAATCGAACCTGGGTCCTCCGAATGTGAGATGAGTGTTTTGATACTTCTCCACCACACACTTGGTAGTTTTGCAAAGTGCATAATTGTGTCTTTAATGATAGGTTTTCACTTTCTCTCTCTCGCTCTTTTCATGTCTCCTGATCTTTGGTGTCAATGGGCCTCCATATATGTGCTTCAAATGCGTTGCAGAGAGTTACGACTGTTATTTTTTTTTTTTGACGAAACTATTTAACGCGCTTTTTATTTGTGTATATACGAAAAGAACACACACTTCAAACTGTGTCGCCATAGTTGTAAATATTTGACACGTATAGGCTATTAGTAACATCATTTTTGTGTTTCTCGAAATGGCCAAAAATGCTTTTTCAGAGTGCCGTATCTGGAAAAATAACAACCGGATTCGAAACACACTACTATATAAACAAGCGTTAAACTATGAACTACGAAGCCTGCAAATAATATAAGGTGGTCACCGCTTAATTTCCCATAGTGAAAAGGATAATAATAAAGTACTGCATGCCAGCTGAGTGGCTTGCGCGGAGATGCGATAATTAGAGACATGAACTTTTCGCGAAAAGAAATTTGCCTCACTTTGTGTCAGTGACTTGTGTGCACATCTGCAGACTTGCTTCACGGTCAGAGATTGGATGTTTTGACATTCGTGTGTCGTGGGGTTTTACACGCAAATCACAGACGTGTGGTGTTACAGTAACCTTATTGTGATTGGTACAGTCAAATGAGAAACGTCACA
>PNEQ01071532.1:0-32455 GCA_003012365.1 Medauroidea extradentata
ATTGGCTAAGACCCATTGCGGTGAGAACTTTGTGGATGTGTTGGTTCCAGCACCTACCACTTTGCTTTAAGCCATACATGGCCTTTCTTAGACGCCAAACTTTGTTGGTTGGCCGACCTTTAACTTCGTCAGGTGGTTGTACATAAATTTCCTCTTCAAGATAACCATGTAAGTAGGCTGTCCTGACATCCATGTGGGCGATGTCAAGGTCTTCTCTAGTGGCTAGGGCAAATAAGTATCTGAGAGAGGAGTATTTGACAACAGGAGAAAACACATCTTCATAATCTATTCCTGGTCTTTGGCTGCACCCTTTGACGACCAAGCGCACTTTGTATCTTGGCTGCTCAGAGGAAGGGCTCTTGAGCTTGAACACCCACTTGGTTTTCAAAGGTACTTTTCCATTGGGGAGATTGGTCCACTCGTATGTTTGGTTGCTTAGAAAGGATTCCAATTCTTCATCCATTGCAGCTTTCCACTTTGAGGCTTATGGACCCTTCATTGCTTCCCCTTGGAGTCAAAGGCTCATCTTCACCAGAAGCGAAGTATGATACAAAATCCTTGTCGTTTTTTAGGTTTTCGGGGTCGCGTAGATCGTCTGAGATTCTCTTCCCCAGATCCTTCACTTGGAAAACCAAAGAAAAGTTCTTCACCACTGTCAGAAATGTCTTATTGATTACAACTGCTGTTGGTTTTTCGTTCCTCGTCAGCATCACCTGCATCACTACTCTTGTCTGAAAGATGAATGGTCAGTGGAATCTGTGAATCATCTTTGGAGTGGTCTTGAAGGTAGTCTTCTCCTGGTGTACTTGTAACAGAGGGGTCGCTCTCCGCAAGTGATTTTTCTCTAGGCAAATTACATCGCGGCTCACAGTCACTGCTTTGGTGGTGGGGTTTATCAAGTGATATCCCTTAGTGTTTTCACTGTATCCCACGAAGATCATCTTTTCTGAACGGGGTCCCATTTTTTCCTCTTCTCCTTGGGTACTTGTGGCATGGCTTCGCATCCAAACAATCTCAGGTGGCTCAGGTTCGGCTTCATTAAGTGCCAAGCTTCATACGGAGTTTGGCCTTGGAGAGCTCTGGTGGGGCTTCTATTATTTAAGTAGACAGCTGTTGTGACTGCTTTAGCCCAGTAAGCCTTGGGAAGGTCAGCATCTTGTAAAAGGCACCTGGCCTTTTCTACTATCTTTCTTATCGACCGCTCTCCCACTCCATTTTGTTGGGGTGAATATATGACAGTCCTTTGATGTATAATGCCTTTCTTCTTTAGGTACTGAGACATTTTCCAATTTACATATTTAGTTCCGTTGTCTGACCGCAACGTTTTAACCCTTCTGCAAGTCGGGTACCTGGTCCTTGGACTTCAAAATGTACACACAAGTGTACTTGGAGTAGTCATCTACTAGGATGAAGAAGAACCTGTTGCCTCCAAGTTAAGTTGTTTCCATTGGTCCACATAGGTCCGTGTGGACCAATTCGAGTGGCTCCTTGGACCGGTATTCACTTCTTTTAAAGGATTGTCGGCTGTGCTTCCCTAAAATGCATACTTCACAGGGATTCACACTGCATTCCACACTCTCAACACCAATTGCCATGGACTTCAACAATGCCATATCTTTTCTATTTAAATGGCCGAATCGCCTGTGCCAAAAATTTTGTGGTAATGCAGTGGCATATACCCGGGGGCTGGTTGGTATATCTAGTTGGTAAACACCCCCACACTCTGTTGCTGTGGCAATAAGTTTATCCTTACAATTGTATATTTTTTCCTCCACCACTGTCAAAGGTGACTTTGTTGCCCTTCTGCACTATTTTGCTTACAGAAAGGAGGTTGGTAGTTATGCTCGGTGCATAGAACACATCCTTAACTTCAACAACTTCATTTTTCCCAGACACTGAAACATTAATATTTACATTCCCCACTGATTCTGTTTTGATAGTGTCCCCATTTGCAGTGAAGATTTCCAGTTCACTTTTGTCGCAATTCTCAGGGTGTTTGTACTTGGTGAGGTGCGTGGAGGCACATGAGTCCAGGTACCAGTGTTCGCTCTCACTTGATGAGTTGGAGAACAAACATGCCAGGAATGCACTTAGAGTCCTCCTTCTTCTGTGTTTTTCTCTCTCTACTCCCATCGGTTTTGAAATTGCTTCTGCACTCAGCTGCGAAATGCCCAAGCTTGTTGCAGTTAAAACAACTAGCCCCGGGAGGTCGTCGCCTTTCAGGTGGTTTGCTTGCATTTGAGTGATCTCTGTTGTCGCTATAGCTATTTGGGCGGAAATTGGAATACGAGTTTCGTTGGCCACTGTAGAGTGCTGCATCCGTCGGCTTGCTTTGGGTGTCCTTTACCTCCTGAAGCAACTTTATTTTAATGACATCTGCTGTTATCGGCATGCCCGAGTTTTCTAATGCCATTATCATCGGTTTGTACTCCTCGGGTAGGCCTGCTAACAAAAGAGTGCCAACCCATTCGTCCGTGATGTCGAATTTAGTGTCCCGAAGCCGTTGTGCCGTAGATATGATTTGGTTCACATAACCTTCAACGGTACCACACGTATCTAGTCGGGTGAGAATTAGGTGCCGAAGTAGCCCTATCTTACGAGTCAGTCCCGAGTCCTCGAACAAGGTTTGTATGGTTGTCCAGGCTTCTTTCGACGTGTTGCATTTTTCGATATGGTGAATGATGTCCTTTTCGACGAGTAGCGATATCTTCGCAAGAGCCTTTCCGTCCTTACAGTTGTCATTCTCTTCTTTGATACCTTCATTTACGACGTCCCACTGGTCGTCTAGTTTCAGAAGTGCCCTCATGTGAAACTTCCAAGAACTGTAGTTCTCGCGCCCCTTCAGTTTTTCAACGAAGTTTAGTGTGCTCGCCGCCATGATTTTACAATGCTGCGGATGCGGAGAAGCACGCTGACTTATCTCGTAATGTTCGCGAAACGCGAGCGTTTATTTTACCAGTCTTATTTTGATTCGCGACGTCCTGGGCCCATAACCCATGTTGGTAGGAATTAGTAATGTTACCAGATTACTTTATCAAATACCGCACATTTCTTTATTCTCTTTTGTCACAGGCGTACTAGTTGTGATCATTACATCATATACACTGAAGATGAAGATAGTTCCCAGGGAACAACTAAGAACTAAACATAGAGCAGGGCATGCAACCTCAACACATGAAATGTAACCAGGACATAATTTACTTTCCAACAGAGAGTTATTCAGTATAAAATTTGCTGACCTAAATGTGAAGGCTACTAACCTCAGCTCAAGGTCTGGGTAGGTGATTTTTAGCAAAGCTACTGACTTCATCTCGCACAAAAATGTGACAAAGTAACAGTAAATATGGTGGCTGGTTAGAGGTTACAGTATTTCACAGGCGAAAATAAAGGCACAAGCCTGTAATGTCTTCCTAAAATGTGGACAGCAAATGGCATTATTTTCAGCATTCAGGCCTGCTAACTCTCAAGATTTTGGCGTGAGGCTCACGATTTTAAGGATAATCTCACGCCCGAATGGCGTTTCCTCACGATTTTTTAGGCCCATGATTTTTTTCTATTTTATTGCAGCAGCAATGAGAATTGTCATCAGCTGTGGATCAATGATTAAGATGTTTTAACTATATTAATTTTGTGGTGCAGCTACAAAAATACACTGGTTTTTGTTAATTGCATCAATTTATTGTAATCAAAGACGTCGCTGGCATAATGCGCTGTGCAGCTCGTGTTGGCACATAGCCCTGTGCTGTGCCGTGCTCTCTGACCGGGCTGTGCCGTCTTGCACAGCCAGCTGTGCATCGTGCTTGTGCAGTAGTAGTTGATGAACCTCGCAGCAGTTTTGTAAATGTTGGGCCGAAGTTTGGTGTCAACATGTCTGATAGAAGTGTTTCTAAAATTTACAAAACTAGTTTTAGTAAAATTTACACAAATGAGTTTCCGTCGGTAATCAAATCACGCAAAGGAAACAATTTTGCATTTTATAGCGTGGGTCGTGCTGATTTTTGTATATCGCATAGTGGCCAGGGAGACATTTTGAAACTCAACGAACATGTGAAGTGTGTTTGTTCCAACAAATAACTAAATTTTGCAGTGAAGAGTGCAGAGTGTTATTTTATTTCGTTCTTAGTAGAACATAATTTAGTGCTAACGTGTACTCAACATGCGGGGCCACTTTTTAGGAAAATGTTCCCCGATAGTGAAATCGCAAAAAATATATATATATATATATGGCTGTGTGAGGACGAAGTCTGCAGCAATATTGGGACAAATGGAGCAGAGTTCGCACCAGAAGCTTGTATCTGTGGTATGTAATACACATTTTCTATTGCAACTGATGGCAATAATCAAAGTGATTGCAAATTTTATCCTATCGTGGTCACTTTTCAAAGCACTGACAAGCTCGAAATTAAAAATCGGCTTTTGGCAGTACCAGTTCTCAAAGGCGAATAAACTGAATTAAATATTGGTAATCTCTTGCTTGATACCCTAAAGGAAAACAACATTCCATTTTCAAACTGTTTAGCACTAAGCGCTGACAATGCCCCAGTTATGATCGGACATAAGTGGCGTGGCTGCTGTTTTGAGAAATGAAATCTAAAATTTGTTTGTGGTTGGTTGTCCATGCCATTTGATAAACTTATGTGCTGTGAAAGCTGCTGTGTGTCTTCCACCCAAAGTGGATGACATTTTGGTAGATTTATTCTACTTGAAAAAAAGGGTAAATAGGAAAGATAGGTCGAGAGAATTCCAAATGCTGCATGATGTAGATACTAGGAAAGTTCTGAAACATGTCTGCACACGATGGCTTTCATTAGGAAAATGTATGGCAATGCTGGTGGAACAGTGGCAGCCATTAACTAGTTTTTATGGTTGATTGCTGGCCTAAGGTTATAGGTTAAAGTGTAACTCGGAGCACACTACAGAGTTACAAAATCCCTAAGCTATGCTCGAAAATTGATTAATGCTCTGCGATACAAAAATAGTTTCAAAGACCTCTCTTCCTGGCAAAGTAACCTCTGTACAAAATAGTTCAAAGAAGCGCAGTTCCGAAATATGTGTGACCAGCCGAAAGAACATCAAGTTAGCACACCGACCTGACATGAAGAGATCAAGTCATCAGCTTTCCGCAGAAAAAAGTGTGTCTTTTCAACTCGCTAGAGAAGAGAGGCTTTTCATGTTTTTATCCAGTGACATAAACAAGGCATTTTGCCTTTTTCTGTTAAACGTAAATCCTGTGTTTGACAAAACTAATGTTCTGCTTCAGTCATGTGTACCTCATATTCACAAACTAAAAGACACACTTAACGACTTGTTGCGAAACTTGATGTCAAAATTTGTCTGTGCTGATCTAGTAAAATCATTCACTTCTCTTTAGAGATAGCTTATCACACACATAGTAATCAAAAAGTGATAATGATTTGGTTGTTGGCAGTGTTGCATTCAAAATTGTAAGCAGATTGAGTGTTGAACAGGTTAACTTGTTTTATAGTTCAGTTAGGAAGTACTATGTATGTGCATACATTAAAGAGTGAATTCCTAGCTCATGCAGAATTAGCATGAATTCAGCACATAAATCATGCATCATTTTCAAGTTTTAAGATATTTTGTTGGCACATTTCCTAATATTTTGGTTACACAAGGACATGATCTGGACTGTGAATCAGATACATTTGAATCACAGTTTTCTTCGTTCCAAATAGATCTTCCAGAAAAAATCAATTCTACCCTGCTTCTCTATTTCAAGTGGTCATTGATCGGACAGATGAAGGATTTAGATGGCAGTTTAAAGTATGTCAGGTTGGCTCGAGTCATGCTTGGTATTTTATTCATCCCTCACAGTAACGCCGAGTGCAAGAGGATCTTCAGCCAGTTGAAGACAAAAACCCGTTCAGATCGTCATTGTCTGAACAGTCTCTTGAGAAGTTGCTGAAAGTCAGATCTGCTCAAGAGGGTTTGTGTTATGAACAATTGTTCGATGAAGATTTTCTGAAGACGGCAAAATCTGCTACATCCCTACCAGCACAGCAAGTCCCCAGTATGTCCTAGGGACATCCTTTGAGGATATCCGGGTACATGCGATCCTCGGGATGTCCTAGGGATGGATATTTCGGATGTTCGAGAGCTCCGAAAAACCATGTCACTAGAATGTCCCAAGTACCTACTCGAAAAGTACTTCACATCCCAGAAAACTCATTGGAAGACGAATTTCGGTAATCCTAAATTCCTCATCTGGGAAGCACCCAGGGATGTCCTTACAGGGAGCTCCCACGTAGTTCCTCTGAGGAACTCCCTGGGATGTCCGAGCAGGAGTTATCTGGGATCTCCCAACAGGCACTCCCTGGGATGTCTGAGCAGGAGCTCCCTGGGATGTCCGAGCAGGAGCTCCCTGGGATGTCTGAGCAGGAGCTCCCTGGGATGTCCAAGCAGGAGCTCCCTGGGATGTCCGAGCAGGAGTTCCCTGGGATGTCTGAGCAGGAGCTCCCTGGGATGTCTGAGCAGATGCTCCCTGGGATGTCCGAGCAGATGCTCCCTGGGATGTCCGAGCAGGTGCTCCCTGGGATGTACGAGCAGGAGCTCCCTGGGATGTCCGAGCAGGTGCTCCCTGGGATGTCCGAGCAGGAGCTCCCACAGACGTAGTGGATTTCTAGGCAAGTTCCTAATATGACCACTTGATAGCTCACGATATTATTTAAATATATATGAGGTTTGTTGCAATTAATTTAGTAGATATTTCATAACATTTATATATGCCTTAAGAAATTGATAAATGTATTAATTTCGGCACACATATTTTATTATTACTGGTAAGACTTTTGGAAGTTGAAGCATTAAAAAAAATATTATTACAGACGAATTGTTTCTTCAAAAGATTTTAAGAGGCTACATTAACAATTATATGTATTTGACTGTGTGTTAAATACTAAGTTTACACATCACCAAAACAAATAAATTTGCTTCCTTTGTGTTGCATACTAAACGGTTACTTTTGCTGCTGAAAGGAGCTGCTAGGGATGTCCCAGGAATGCATTTAATACAGGCCCCAGTGAGCTCCTAGGGATGTCCCAGGGACGTGTTTAATACAGGTCCTAGGGAGCTCCTAGGGATGTCCCAGGGATGTGTTTAATACAGGTCCCAGGGAGCTCCTAGGGATGTTCTGGGGATGCATTTAATGCAGATCCCAGAGAGCTCCTGAGGATGTCTTGGGGATGTGTTTATTACAGATCCCAGGGAACTCCTAGGAATGTCGCAGGGATGTGTAAGCCAGACATCCTAGGAATGTCCGTAGGTAGTACTTTTCCATGAACTTTTCCTACATAAAAAGGACTTGAAATGAACTTCCCTAAGACGTCCTAGGGACGACAGTTCCCACATCCTACGGACGTCCTCGGGATGTCTGTGTGCTGGTTAGGGATATATTTCATTGAAATAAATTTTGAAGCAGAGGCTATGTAAATTATGTACAGGTATGTCATTTGTATTTTCCTGTGTAATGCATTTTATAACTTTCATGTGATCTGGGCCAATAACTTTAAGGTGAAAACTAAACGTTATAATATTTTTACCAGTTGTAGGATTATATTTTAAGAAACAAAAATTCCTTAAATAGCACAATTTTGCACTAACAAATTCAAAATTTTCCCGGGAGATAACTTTGGTTCCCCCCCCCCCCATGCTTTATACACATAATAAGTGTCTACAAAACTTCATTATTTTTTAATATTCGAAGTTGGCAGGTCTGTTTTCTAAATTAATAAATTTCGAGAATGAACTCCCGCTTCTGTGTTATGCTTGTACAATCAGCATATGTTAAAGGAATGTTTATTAATAGATCTACCATGTTTTACATTTTGGAAACTACTAATTTCGTATTTTCTTATGGATATTTAATATAAGCAGACCAAGTTGGCAGTGCTTATGTACTTTTGCCTAGGAGTGATAGGTTATGCACGAAAATTATAAAATTGCCTATGTCTATGTGGTCGTATATTTAATTTAACATTTGTGCCAAATGGTTCATTCATGTGACATAGAATAAGAAATCGTAAACATACTCCCTACCAGCACACAAACATCTTGAGGACGTCCATATGATGTGGGAACTGTCGTCCCTAGGACGTCCTAGGGAAGTTTATTTCAAGTTTTTATGTAGGAAAAGTACTAAATACGGACATCCCTAGGATGTCTGGCATACACATCCCTGGGACATCCATAGGAGCTCCCTGGGACCTGTAATAAACACATCCCCAAGACATCCTCAGGAGCTCTCTGGTATCTGCATTATATGCATCCCCAGGACATCCCTATGAGCTCCCAAGCACCTGTATTAAACACATCGCTGGGACATCCCTAGAAGCTCTCTAGGACCTGTATTAAACTCATCCCTGGGAGCTCCATAGGACCTGTATTAAACACCTCCCTGGGACATCCCTAGGAGCTCCCTAGGACCTGTATTAAATGCATCCCTGGGACATCCCTAGCAGCTCCTTCCAGCAACAAAAGTAAAAGTTTAATATTCAAGACAAAAGAAAACAAATGTATTTGTTTTGGTGATATGTAAAATTTGTATTTAACACACAGTCAAATACACATAATTGTTAATGTAGCCTCTTAAAATCTTTTGAATAAATAATTCGTCTGTAAAGACATTTTTTAAATGCTTTAACTTCCAAAAGTCTACCAGTAATAATAAAATATGTGTGTCGAAATTAATAAATTTACCAATTTCTTAAGGCATATATAAATGTTATGAATTATCTACTAAATTAATTGCAACAAACCTCATGTATATTTAAATAATATCGTGAGCTATCTAGTGGTCATATTAGGAACTTGCCTAGAAATCCACTACGTCCGTGGGAGCTCCTGCTTGGAAACCCCAGGGAGCACCTGCTCAGATATCCCAGGGAGCGTCTGCTCGGACATCCCTGGGAGTTCCTCAGAGGAGCTCCCCAAATGAGGAATTTAGGATGACCCAAATTCGTCTTCCAAGGAGCTTCCTGGGATGTGATGTACTTTTCGAGGAGGTACTTTGTACATTCTAGGGACATGGTTTTTCGGAGCTCTCGGACATCCGAAATATCCATCCCTAAGACATCCCGAGGATCGCATGTACCCGGATATCCTCAAAGGATGTCCCTAGGACATCCTGGGGACTTGCTGTGCTGGTAGGGTTTAGGTCAACACACAATATGGTTCGTTGGAGCCTACGAAAATACATTCAAAATTAACTTGTACAATGACTGTTGTACCTCGTTTTACCATCGCCTACTGAATTGGAAACGTTTTTGTGTTAGCCTACTTTTACTTTTCAAGAAAAATTATTCTGAAAAATTAATTTCTGGAGATTTAATGTGTGTGCTGTGTTGCCTAGGCCTAGTATTATAAGAGCACAATACAATCAAGAACAATAAATAGTCTACAAAATCCTGTTGTTAAAATTGCACAACTTTTAACATAACTGTTAAATACTAAGTTAAGTTTCATTCCATTGATAATCAACAACTCGCCATTGCAAATACAACCATAGATAACAACATAGATCTAAAAAGATAACAACAACAACCACATTACAATACACAACACCTCCTCCCCTGTTAAGATATCGCAACACATATGCCTTCAATTTTGTTGGAAGTTGCCTCATGCATCTGTGGGGTGTGTCCCTGTTGCAACTGCTGATCCCTGGGTCCCCCATGTGGTCACCCCTGATCTCCTGTTTGGATTTCCTACAAGGGCTTAACACTTGATTTGGTTGGTCAAATCCTTTAAAAGGAGATCCAGGGCTTAGTGAATCAGGATTGTCATAGTCTTGGGTCACTGAGGACCAGCCCCCTTCCTGGAGATCCGAACGTTCTGCCACATGTCGATGCTCAATTCCTCTCTCTGATGGTGTTCTCACTGGCAGTGGGCTGACAACCTGACTTCCAAGATTAGATCTTGCAAGTTGTCCTTTGTTTACATGTTTATTGTGCTTCTTTCCTTCAATCCTGGTATGTACAGGTGTCTGCAACGGTGTCCTGATCATTTGTGTCTGCCTATTCTGCACTTTCCATGGTAAGAGTTGATCCACATGTCGCCTGTACCTCTTGTCGGACATATCAGCCACTTCATAGATCCAATGCCCTTGTGAAGCTATTACGACTCCTGGCAACCATTTTGTAACTCCACTATAGTTGCGAAACAGCACTAGCTCCCCTACCTGGAACTGGCATTTTGGAACCTCGGTATCTTGTATTGGCTGCGTATGTTCCAATGTGTTTATCACTGGTCGCAACTGGTCCAACGCTGTTCGCAGAAGCCGTCCCATCAACAGTTCTGCAGGAGTCTTCTGCGATACAGAACATGGTGTTGTGTGGAGTGCTAAAAGTATTCTGGCCATTCTTGTTTGCCAGTCTCCATCCCCTAATTTTCTTAGCTTCCCCTTTACTGTTTGCACCATCCGTTCCACTTGGCCATTACTAGATGGGTGAAAGGGTGTCGCTTGAACAAGCCGAATGCCATTCTTTGACGCAAACTTCTTCATTTCGAAGGACACAAATGCTGTGCCATTGTCCGAGACTATACACTCGGGAATGCCATGACAACGGAAAATCTCCCTCAGCTCTCTAATCACAGCTGCCGATGACATTGAGGGCACGATTTTCACCTCCATCCATTTTGAGTATGCATCCACCACTATTAGAAACATCTTTCCTTGAAAAGGTCCGAAAAAATCAACATGTAGTCTTGC
Source organism: Medauroidea extradentata (assembly GCA_003012365.1). Taxonomy (NCBI): domain Eukaryota; kingdom Metazoa; phylum Arthropoda; class Insecta; order Phasmatodea; family Phasmatidae; genus Medauroidea; species Medauroidea extradentata. The sequence continues at coordinate 10,727 of PNEQ01071532.1, forward strand.
CCATGGTTTTGTCTCTGGCGGCCAACTAGCTTCTTTAAGCTTCGGAGGATTAGTACGAAGCTGTTGACATTCTGGACACTGTCTTACCACCTGTTCTATGTCATGGTCCATTCCTTGCCACCACATGTAGCTGCGGCTTACCGCTTTTGACCGAACAATCCCATCGTGGTTGGCATGAAGCATTCCCAATATTTTTTTTCGCAATACTGTTGGCACAATCACACGATTACCTCATAGAATGCAGCCATTATATAAAGACAATTCATCCCTTCGAGTCCAATATGGTCGAAGCTCTTCTGTCATGCGACCCTCAGGCCACCCTACTAAAGTCCTGTGCTTCACTTGCGCTAGTACAGGATCTTCCTCTGTCAGTGTAGCCAGCTTTTCAGCACCAATTGGAGGGTCTGGTAAAGCCTCCAACATGAGAACATCTCCCACTGCTGGAATGTGAATCTCTGGTGCCTGTAATGGTAGCCTACTTAAGGCATCAGCATGACCAATCTGTGTCCCCGGTCTATGAACTAACTGGTAGTCGTACATGGACAACCAGAGGCTCCAGCGCAGCAACCGTGGCGACAATATGTCTGGGGTCTGTTTCATCGGGTCCAGAAGTCGCAGGAGAGGTTTGTGATCGGTAACCACAGTAAATGTTCTCGCTGCCAGATATTGCCTGAATTTTGTCACCCCAAACATGATCGCTAAAGCCTCCTTATCTATCTGGGAATAATTCTTTTCGTGCTTCTGCAGAGAACGGGAACCGAATGCTATGGGTAATTCACTGCCATCTTCATTTTTATGGGCTAACACTGCCCCAAGCCCATATTCTGATGCATCACAGGTTAGGACTATGGGTTTTGATGAATCATAATGTGTGAGCACTGTTTTAGACTGCAGAAGCCCTTTTGCTGAATCAAACACTTTTTGATGTACTTCTGTCCATTCCCATTTCTTCCCATTGTCTAGCAGCCTATGTAATGGCTCTAAAAGGTTCGCTTTATTGGGTAAAAACCTCTCGTAAAAATTCAGCAGTCCCAAAAACGACTGAAGTTCTTTCTTTGTGGTTGGGGCTGGAGCATCGTGAATTGCTCTTACCTTCTCCTGTGTTGGGTGTATTCCACTGTTATCCACCCGATATCTCAAATACTTGACTGTCGTGGCTGCGAACACACATTTTGATTTTTTAAGCTGTAGGCCTGCTGCCTCAATTCGTTTAAGCACTTGGTGTACCCGTAGCCAATGTTGTTCTTCTGTTGCCCCGGTAATTAATATATCATCCAAGAGCACAACTACCCCAGGTATCCCTGCCAACAAGGTTGCCATCAGCCGCTGAAAGATTGCAGGGGCATTAGAAACTCCAAAAGGCAACAGTTTTACTCGAAATAGTCCTTTCATAGTATTTACAGTAAGAATATCTTATGTTGGCTTATCTACTGAAACTTGTAGGTAGGCTTCTGCCAAATCTAACTTGGTAAAAAGTTTCCCTCCTGCCAAGTTTGAGAAGGCCTCATTTATTGTTGGAAGGTTGTAATCAGTTTTCTTGCACACTGCATTAACTGTGCATTTGTAGTCACCACACAATCGTATAGAACCATCTGCTTTCCTTATTGGTACCAATGGTGTAGCCCATGCTGAGTATGCCACTGGTTCAAGTACCCCTCGCTCTACCAACCTGTCAATTTCTGTGCTGACCTGATCTGCTAAAGCGAATACTACAGGCTGGCTCTTACGAAACACTGGTTTTGTCTCAGCCTCCAATTCTACAGTCATTGGTGGCCCTGTATATTGCCCAAGCTCCTTTTCTCCAAATACTTGTAGGTATGCTTCGATCATCTTCGCAGTTTGTTCTTGCTGTAAATGGTGAATCCCTTCTACACTGATCCCTAAGGGCTCCAACCAACTACGTCCGAGTAGACTTGGGCCATTCCCTTTTGCCACTAACAAGGCTAATCTAGCTGAAGCTGTTTTAGTTTGCACATCCACTGTTAAGGACCCCAAAACTCCCAGCCTTTCTTGAGACCATGTGTGTAATACCATGTTTGCAGCTTGTAGTTTCGGTTGTGTAGGCCACAATTGTCTGTATGTTTCACTGCTAATAATTGTGTGACCTGCCCCTGTGTCAACTTCCATATCTAGCTTCTGACCATCTAATCACACCTCCACACCACACAGATTGGTGGGTGTCTTCTCCATGGGTTGCTGTTCATGTTGTATAAGTTGTACATTTCAGTGTCCTCTTCAAAAAGAACCCTGGTTTTCACTCATATTGTAATTAACATAAGACCTACTTCTGCCATCTTTTGACTTCTGTATGCTGGTAAATTGTTGTTTGGATTTCTTTGAAATACAAGCCCTTTCTAAATGACCTTGTTTGGAACAAAAATTGCATACTGTACTCCGGTGCCTGCATGTGTGGGGGTTATGTGGCCCATTACAACGCCAACATAGCTGTTGCCCTTCTGCTGACTTATTCTGAGGTGTGGTTTTGACATTAGTTTATTACTTATACTGACACTACCCATTGTACCAACCAATTCACCTCCCTCATCACCTCGAATGTCACTCATGTTCCGGTTCGCTGTTTCCGTCACTACAGCCAAATCCACTGCGGCCTTGAAGGTAAGCTTATCCTTCGTAAGCAATGAATATTGCAACGTTTTATCGCGTATGCCACACACTAAACGATCGCGTAGCATTCTTTCAAGGTCTGTAAAGTTGCAATGAGCAGCTAACCGCCGCAGTTCAGCTACGTACTCTGCAATAGTCTCCCCTTCTTGTTGGTCCCGCTTGTGAAATTTAAACGACTCGACCATCTCATTTGGTTTCGGCTCAAAATGTGTTGACAGCAAGCCCAAAATCTCGGCTATTGCTACATCGCTCGTGGCTTTTGGAGACACCAATGACGAGACCAGGTTATAGAGCACTGTGCCACATACAGTAAAAAATATAGCCTTTTGTTCTTCCTTGTCTGTGACTTTATTGGCCGCAAAGTAATAGGTTAAATGTTCGGCGTATGTCTTCCATGCATCTCTCCCTGGCACGAACTCACCAAAAAAGCTGAACAGCGCCATTTCGTACACCTCACATCTGCAACGAACACGAAAATATGTGTGTATATTCAATTTTGTCTACCGAGATCGCTGTATATGCGAATTCATATCCTGTCCTCGTCGCCAATGTTAAATACTAAGTTAAGTTTCATTCCATTGATAATCAACAACTCGCCATTGCAAATACAACCATAGATAACAACATAGATCTAAAAAGATAACAACAACAACAACCACATTACAATACACAACAATAACGGTTAGCTGGATTGTTTATATTAAATTGGCAAAAAAAATTAGAAATGTAATTGATTACAGGGCTGTAGGCTTACATCCCAAAATTTCCTATTTCAATATAATCTAACTGCTGCAATATAACTACTGTACATCCAGAAAACACCATGCAACAAATCGTAACAAGGAAAAACAATTTTACTGTTGGAAATTTTACTTTAAAATTGGTCAGCTCTCAGGTGACAAGGAAACATGCTGTCCAATCCCCTTTCAATCTTTCCACCAACCCATAACACTTCTGTACTATTCTTGCTATCATGGTGTTTTTTTTCCTTCAGTTCTCATCCTAACCCACTGTAGTTTCCTCTCGTGGTCTTATTTTCCCCAGAAGATCTCACAGTGTACCTTATTACCTAGCTTTTCAGCTGCGCCCATGCTTCCACACCTTGAACATCCCTACAGCTGCTCTACCTTTCTTGTCTCTTGCACTGTGCTCCTACACCTCCCTCTCCCCCCCCCAAAAAAAAAGCTCTTACCATTTCTGAGGGTCTTGATTCTTCATATCCCTTTTATCCTCCAGCTCTTCTCCACTAATTTATAACCCACCTAGCAGCCCTTTTCTGTATATAATTTTTTAGTTACAACTTACAGAAAGCATATTCCTCAACAGATATAGGATTTCTAATGACAGTACATAATATAGTTCCTCTTCTAGGGATTGGCATAGCTGTGTTCATAGAGTTGGGGGTGGGGGACAAGTTAGAATTCGGCAGCTTGTAATAACATCCCCCCCAACCTAGGGAGGGGGGGGGGGCCTCCATTGGAAAAATTTGTATCTGAAAGGTGCAAAATAGTGCTATTTAAAAAGTTTTCACATCTAGAAATTGGCTATACGGCTGTTAGAAATGCTACAGTTTTCTTAAGATATAATTTGATTTTGTTAAAGTGAAGTTGACCTGAGTTTGAGAGAAAAAAATTGGGAGAGGGAAAATTAAAAAAATTACTTGCCCAGGAATTAATTTTACAATTATAATAATGTTAGGAATAAATTATTTTCTTCTAGTATTATTAGTACTATTATTATTGCTACTGCTACTACAGTCATGACATTTCAAATAAGGTACACAGCACACTTGGAAACATTATAAAATTTTTTATAGATCAAACTTTGCATTCTTGTTCATACCAAATGTCTTATGTACCGACTACTTTAACTGACCACATCTAAGATCTTCAAAACCCATCACTGTTTGTTGTCTAGAATAACAGAGCACATATTTTGCAGAAAAGTCTTTCTTCTGCGCTGGTACTCATAGTGTGTTACCGTTTTCCAAATACATGTCCTCTCCTCTCATTTCGACTTATGAATTGGGATGCAATGATGTTTAAATCAAGTAAGTCCAACTCATGTTGATGAGCATGGAGAACAGCTACATGGTTAAGTCTTGTCTGTGTCATAGATGATCTGGAAATTTAAAAAATGAGAATTATTTAATGGCATATAAAAGAAGTGCAAATATAATTTAAAAAATTAGACAGTTGTGTTAATTTTTTAAAGTCACGAGTGTGAAAATTTCATTAAGTTATTAATTGTTATATGTAATTTTACAGCCAAAAGAAAATTTAAATAGTTTCACTTAAAAATCATGCCTACCTGAGATACGTTTTCAGCCTTCGCAGAGAGCTGAAACTTCTTTCGGCCGCACAAGACGAGCTGGGTACAACGAGCAGCAATCTTACCAGCACCTCTATATTTGACAACAGCTGCCGAACTTCTGGCGCAGAGTTCAAAAGTAATTTGGAAACATCCTTAACAGATTTTGGCTTGTGTTTTTTCAGAAATAGTTCAACCTTCGTCTTCAGTGACTGAGAATCCACTTCTGGATAGCAAGTTAGCTCGTCACAAATTTCTCCCTTCAGCAAACTTACTTCCAGTTTCTGCAGTTTTTTTATATCTTCTTGGTTGAATCTTGAATTTAATGCACTTAGTGCAGAATCGACAACCATGAAAAATTCTTTACGGTAGTATTGATCAACCGTTGTTGCTTCAAAGGCTTCTGCTGACCCAGTGAAACGTTTCGGCGGTTTCCTTTGTCTTGGTAACTGCAACTCTTTCAATGTGTATTCCACAGTAAAACAGGTTACCTCAGTTAATATATTTTGAAATTCAACTTCTGATCTCATTTTACAAATGGAGTCTTCGATCAGAGCGACTGCTTCCATCAACCCACTGACAGTCTGCTGTGGACCTTGTAATGCCTTGTTGAGTACTTCTAATTTCTCTATTACATGCCTGGTCATTAAAAGTCCTAACACAGTTGCACTTGATTCAAATTTTTCCAACAAACCGTGGGCATGAATGTTTTTATCAGCATCTAACTCAGGGGCGTCATTTGGGGCTACAAGGGGGGGGGGAGCAAATGCCCCCCTGGATTTAGAATTTTATGTGTATAAATATATTTTTTGTATTTTAAATGTAAATAATGCCTACTTAAGGCCATAAAACTGAAGTTGTATTATTAAAGTATCTAATTTATACATGCTTAATTAATAAAAAAGATGCAACAAGGTCACTGTCGCCAGAAGACAAAATCTTGCCCCCCCCCCCTAGAAAAACCTGAAATGACGCCCCTGAGTAACTGATCAAGTGTTTTAAGAAGCAAACCGTAGTTTTGCAAAATTGTATTGATCTGACTTCTTCGGTGAACCCACCTTGTCGGACATAAAGGTTCTATACTTGTAATATTTGTTAATGAAGAACTACAATTTATTTCCATAATATTTTTGAGCTCGTGTCTAGCATTAAGTGATTGACTGAAAATAACACTTAGGTCTTGAGCCAACTGCAACACGTTTCTAATAATATTAGAAGCATCACAAGTGTCCTGAAACACAAGATTTACTGAATGCGCCCCACAATGAATAAATGGTGTAAGTGGTTGTCGCTCTTTCACAACAGCCTGTACACATTTTTTGTGACCACTCATGTTTGAAGCGCCGTCATATGTTTGTCCTCTCAAATATGATGTAGAAAGTTGTAGTCGTAAGAGTACATGAAATATTATATTTGATATTGCCTCACCAGTTGTGCTCTTAGTATCGTAAAGGCCAACAAAAGTTCTATTGGGCTGAGGTTTTCATCCACTTTCCTTAAACAGATACTGATCTGCTCCTTACATGAAACATCACGGGTCCCGTCACACGCAACAGCAAACATAACTGGGTTTTGTGAATTGATGTCTGCGACTAGTTTTTTTACCACTTCAGTTGACAGCAGCATCAGTATTTCGTTTTGTATGTTCGGACTGCACCAATCCTTTTTTCTTTGCAGCCATGTTCTGAGATCTGGGCAATCCTCAGCTCGCAATGCTATCAGTTGTTGAAAATAGCCGACATCAAGTTGGTGTCCTCTAAATGCAAGTCCTTGCCGAGCAAGAAATTTCACAGTGCTCAATATTTTAACTAAACACTTATACGCACATTCCTGTTCTTTTGCCAAATTTGTTTTTAACTGCACATTTATAGGTGACAAATTGTTTGTTTGTAACTGAGTACGGCTTGCAAATGAGAATCTGAACATTCATGGGTCTTGAATTTTCCAACGCTTTTTTTCCAGTTTGTGAAACCTTTGGTAGTGAAGGCAGGATCGGATCGTTTCGCTAAAATTCTGTCTGGACAGTTTTGAACGTAACGACTACAATAAAAACACATCACACCACTGACTCCTGCAACATAATGTAACCATTTATGGTCAGTGTACCATTTCGTTTGAAATGAGAGTTTTGTTCTTAAGATTTTGCACGGGGAAAATTATTCTATCATTGGATTGATTTGGTTTCAAATCTACAAATTGTGGAACAACTTCCTTTGCTGCACTTTTCTCTTCGAAGACAGTATCTGAAAAGAGGGCACTTCCATGAGCTTCTGCGTCTGAATAGTATGTGAAGCCTTCACCTACAATCATTATTTTTATCAGCTGATAATTTTCAAATCAGGATATGCAACTTACAATTCCAGGTACGAGACACATGAGGTGAGATATGGTTAACATTTTAACTCTGATGCTATGCAAGTTTCATATAAAAAGTTAATGGTTTTTGATACTCACGACTGCATATTGTTTTGGGTTTGCGGGTGCCTTAAAGATTCATTGAGTATATTTATACCGCCATAAGAAAATCCAGATTCATATGATCCATCTTTGTAATCAGAGGTTTAAGTGAAATGTTTATATTAAAATATGAATGTCCAGTCTAACAAACCTTTGTATATGTTAGCTTGCGTTGGTAAGAAAACTTTATCAAACATTCAACATAAATATTTAAAATAGGCCTGCACATAGAAAAAGTATATATAGTTTTCTTACACACCTCAGGAATATAATAATTTCTAGTCATTGTGTGTAAAAGTGAAGCTCTTGCACCGAGACCAAGTATGAGATTTAATTATAGAATGATGTTGTCACATAATGATTGCGCTCAGTTGTCGCTTAAACTGTGATCATTCGCTGCTTTACACATTTTACCACGTCTAAATCTCAATCTGCATCTGATATAACTGTTAACAACCAACACCAAACCAATTGCAACAGCTCTTGCAATTGGTTTAATTAAGGATGTTGAATGAACACAGTTTGTAGATAGGTATATTGCTAACAACGTCAAATTTTTATACTGTAACTATACTATCACGTGTAAAATCTACTGGGGTTTCTGTGGTCATGGGGTGATTATGGTAACGAACTAAAAATGATTTAGCTGTATAACTTTCCATACATACTGTTATATAAACAAAAACTTTGCCTAAATTCGGATATAACTGTAGGTTCGAGATTTCTGCAATATATGTTGCAAAGCCTTGCAATTGCGTTTATTGGGTTGCTGACCATATTCACTCAATGACCAAGATAACTTCAACAATAATATATAACATTATTATATATTATATATTATTTTGTAAATGCCCCTTTTTTATATGGGGCGTTACACGGGATTTCGAGCACTGCGCTGGACAGTGCAGACACCTGAGTATGTCGTCTATAGGCCCGTGATGGTAGAGGGCCTGAATGTGGGTATGTCGGGTGTCACAATTAACAAGATCATTATATGTTACGGTGCGCGTCTCACCCATTTATTGACATGCTAATGTCCCACACACTATACAGCAAGGGTGACGTCGCTGTGGGGCACTCACGCGTGCTCGCCGGCAGCCCATGCATAGGTCTCTAGCCTACATGCGACTCTAGTACTCGTGCTCTCATTACTGCGCGCCTACGTCTTTACACGCGGACGTCTTACCACACTTGACATGCTAGTACTAAAGACACGGCTGACTGCTCGGACTGCTAACTAGCAACTGACATAACAGCACGTATTACTGCGCGGGCGTATGATTGAACAATCTTACAACACGTCATGCCTCGCGGACTGCTAACTCCGAACTGCCCCGCGCGGTGGGGGCGGGCCGGCTAGCACGTGGCTGTCGCCTGACAACAACTAGCCAATGGCGAGCAGCGTGCTACTGGGTGTAGCGAACTAAACTACACACTGGGTGTCCACAATTACTTACAGTCCCTTACAATTTAATTTTTAAAATTCTATTGCAAGCTAAGGATCATTATAAAATTAATGATGGGTGGTTTTGATTTTTCTAAAAAAAGTAACATCAACAAATTTTGGTAGCTCTTAACGTCAATATTTCAAAGCGGTATAAAAATCACGAAGTGGTTTTGACGAACGAGAAACTAATATTTTTAAAAATAAACTTGTGACAATTTTTACTTTGTTAACATTTGTTCTAGGGCTGGTGGCATTCTTTAAAATGTCTGTGTACGAATTAATTGAATATGAGGTTTTTATAAAGTATTGAAAACAAATCATTTCGATTTCACAGTTTGTAGATTCAAAAGTTTCTTTAAAAACAATATTTAAAATTCGTTGTCACACTTTTTTTAACGAACGAATAACTATACTATCTAGGAATACATCAGACGCCTCAGACTGCATGTCATAAATATGCAATAAAATGTTTAACGCAATGTTTAATTATCGATTTGCTCCCCAATTTCAAACACACACACACTTTCTTTCTCTCTCACTCTCTTTCTCGCTCTTGTCAGTTCTAAAGCCCGTGTGCCACGATGGAATGACCTGTACAAGCTCTTGCGCAAGCTCTTGTTTTCTAGCCTCCATGGAAGCAGCTGTGGAAGGTTCTATGGAATAAACCTGTGTCACGATCACGGTCGTAGAAGAACAGGTCTGGACACTCGCCTATCTAACAATGCTTGACCCCCTTGTTGTTTGGCTGTAGTTCGTCAAGTTACCGAGAATGTCGTACTTTTTGGCGCTGTTTTCCGGGCGGTCGGACTCAAACTCCGTCCACTTTTTTCCATTGTTTAATTTAAAAAGTAAATAAAGATTGCTGGAGCCTATTATTAAATTTGTGAACGAAGAACGTATTTCATAAAGTGATAAAAATATGTTTTGATAAATTGTTAACTTAGTGGAAAGGAAGTGAGCGGAGTTTAGTCCGACCGCCGTAACATCAGCGCCAATAAAACACAATATTCTCGGTAACTTGCTGAACTACAGCCAAACAACAAGGGGGTCAAATATCCAGGCGAGTGTCCAGACCTGTTCTTCTACGACCGTGGTCACGATACAGGCCGAATCACAATGAAGTTAGCATGGACCTCCTTACGTTACCTTTACGTTAACTATACAGAAAAATTTACCGTGGATTTGACCGATGTTTCACATTGAAGTTAAGGAACTAAGTTGAGGTACAAGGCTATGTTACAAATGCTGCAAGACTACTGACGATCATTGCAATATTTAAATTTAACGATGTTATTTGAGCCGTAAAATATTTACATATACAAGTGGTAACATAAATTAATAACGAAAATGATTCGCAAGTACCTGTTTCAGTTAAGTGTTGAAAATGTTTCACATTGAAGTTAAGGAACTAAGTTGAGGTACAAGGCTATGTTACAAATGCTGCAAGACTACTGACGATCATTACAATATTTAAATTTAACGATGTTATTTGAGCCGCAAAATATTTACATATACAAGTGGTAACATGAATTAATAACGAAAATGATTCGCAAGTACCTGTTTCAGTTAAGTGTTGAAAATGTATAATAAATTACCCTCCTAGTTGTAACATTACGCCTTTCTTACCAAACTTGTTTTTTTTTATTCTCACATTACTCATGCTTTATTTAAGAGTGATTCTGTTGGGATTCTATTTATTTCATGAAATGGGAGGGCTAAATTGTTAGTTTAACATCTTTCGTGAGACTGGTGAGACACTTGTTTGATATTTTAACAATGTTTGCTGTCTACACATATCACACCACCTACCTCACTGAACAGCGAACTTGCAAACCATTTAGTTAAATTGATTGTAGAGTCCTTGACGAATGTTTTAGCAACACATTAGCTCAAAATTATTTATATTAATGACTAACTAGACAACCATAGCCACACATGTGTTAGGCAATGCACTCACAATTACCATGTTACACGAGTAACAAATCTTAGAAGGAATTAAAAATATTATTTACTTAAAATAACTATAACGAACATTTTGCTTTCACTACACTTCAGAGCACAACTATGACATATTTACTTCTTCTCATACACTCTTGTACATGCACGAGCGAGCAGCACACAGTTTGAGGTTACGAGAAACGTCTGTAAAACGTTAGTTTTGGCACGATAAAATCTCGTAGGCAATAGCCAACAAAAGAACAACTCCGCTTCTGATAGGCTGTTCTTAACTTTACCTTTACGTTATGTTGAAGTTGATTCAACTTCGACATTTGTAAGTTACCGTTGCATCACCGATAATTCAATGTGAAAACACTGCAGCGTGACCTGTATCTCAACTCAGCTGTAACGTAAAGGTAACGTAAGAATCTCAATGTTAACTTCATTGTGAATCGGCCTTACCAGTACAGATGGCTGTTCATACATATACAGATCTTCGGTGTACCCATGATTCAATACATTGTTTATATACTTGTATGCTGTGTTATGTTTACGTTATTGCTGTGGCATTTTAAGGAATATTTTTAACTTTTAGCACAAGAGAGCTTTATGCAGCTATCAATTAAATTTAGTTGATAATTACATAAATCGTAACCTAGTACGACATAATTCTGTGGTAATGGAGTAGTGTAGGCCTAAGTGAGAAGTGACAAGTGTTTTTATCTGCTTCACTTAAATTTATACTTGCGTGTTTCATCAAATAAACGTGATAGAGACGGGAATCAAAATTTTCGATATGTTTTTTTGTGTTTAAAAGCAAATATCTTTTGGAATGAAGACAGCGAAAGCAAAATTTCTAGTGTGCTGGCAAACTGAAGAAGCCTACTTACGAAAGTTTGCACCAGCAGTTTAATATCAGGTAAGCCATGTACTTTTTTTCTTTGACTGCTGCGAAGGTAGCTACTCATTGTGTACCAGACAAACTATTGATTTTATACTTATAGTTTATTGATGAAAAATGTTTCTAGTGATGTTCTAAGTAGTCATACGCAAAAAATAATTAGGTTAGTTTACATACAGTTTAAGTAAGTTTAGGTTAAAGTTAGATTATGTTAAGTTAGATAACCTAACCTTACAATAGGTTAGGTAAAGTTAGGTTATCTAACTTAAACTAAGCTAACAAAATATGTTTTACGTAAGTGTACTTAGAATGTCACTAGAAACATTTTCATCAGTAAACTATATGTCTAAAATCAGTAGTTTGGCTGGTACTTGATGAGTAACTAAACTTGATATTTACCTTTCTTTATCCTGGTGCAAGTTGCTTTGGGCAGCATTGTGCAGCATAATTTACACTAGCTCTTGAGTAGGTGTAGCTAGTGTAGTGCAAGTCGAAACATAAAAGTTAAAAAATAAACAACAATTTTCGGTTGGTGGTTAGGTTTGTATGAAAACATTTTGGAAAGTTAATTTATCCTCTTATTGATTATTTGAAAGTAAAATACAGGCTGAATCTTTCATAAATTAAAATAAAGCTAATTCCATATCCTTGAGTAACATAACCCATTGTACAATCAATAGAATAATAATTTTAAAAAATTAAGTTCCCCATATTTTATAAATTTTTTGTATTTAGAGAAATTCAAGGAAGTACGATATGTTCATGTCGCTTGTATTTTTATTTCTTTTGGTTATTCGTATCGTTCTTTCAGATGCCTACACGACAAGTTGACATATTTTACAAAATATACAATACAGTACAAGTATACAAGAGTGCGTAAGCCTTTTTGTTCACTTTTAGGTGTTCACCTTCTTGTAACAGCCATTTCAAACAATCCCGCAATTGAAGATGCACGGAGAGGTTGTTTCATTTGTGTGCACGGGAATACATCAAAATTTTACTATGATGTATCTGCACAGCACCGCACAAACCTGCGATGCACTACACTACGCACAATTGCACAAACAATAGGTAAAAGAAACAAACCTGTAAAGTGTTTGAGAATAGGGAATAATAGCAAAAATGTTCACAGCAGAACAGATTGGGTAGGCAGTCTACGCTTAGGTTGGTGAGGGAGTAGAATTTGCTTTAGGAGGAGCAAGTGAGGGTTGTTAGAAGGTCGAGTAGGGAATTGGTAGGTGGTTTGATATGTTCACAGCCTTTTTCAACTGAAAAAATCTTATTTTTATAACGCGTCCAAAACAATGTTTTACTAAGTTAATTTTTAACTGTTTCAGGAAAACCACTGCCAGAGTATTTCCTATATCCTTATGGCGTACCATTTTGTTTACAAGACAACAACAAGTATTATTTAATCATAGAGGTATAAGAGGATGGTAACCAGAGACTCATTAACTGTGCTGCCACTGTCAACAACTAGTTCTGAACTGCAGCTACCTGAAGATGGCGTGTCACCAGTTGTCGTGGAATTGTGAGAGTTTGTGGTGAACAAGGTTGTGTGCAAAGTGCTCAGACTGATTCTGTGAAGTTGTACAAGATTAGTTGAGTGAGTGGAATATTGTGAAGATGGCTGTGTTTGTACCACTGCATTATAAGTTATCATCGAAGTGCAGTACCAGTACATGAGTAGGCCTGAGTACTTAGTTTAGCTATCTTTATGCTCCAATGTATTTTTTAATTTGCATCAAGATACAAGTTAAGTTTTGTGTTTTGAATGAGTCTTCATTTGGAAGGGTGGATTTTCCCAACTTGTTACAGGACTACAAAACTCATGAGTGACTTGTTGGAAAAAATATATAAGTTAACTTACTTGATGTTAACTTCATTACCTAGTAGTATTTTTTACTGAATAAATAAATTTTACATATCTAAAAGTATATTGTGTTTCTTGTTTTCTAGCTATAATTGAACATAAGCCACCGTGTTGTAAAATAAACATAAAATATTAAGAACTGCTTATTCACTTTGTCACAAATATTTTCAGCAAGTTTATTTATATTCTGATATGGGCGACTGATTTTAATATGTAGGTATGCCTGTACTGTACTTTTACAATTGTTTTTCAATAAATGCTTTGATATTTATCACTCTCAGTTGTGAAATTAATGTGTTATTTTTTAAGACAAAAAACTGGGATTGAGAAAAGTTTTTAATGTGATCGTTAGGCTACTTATAGCTGCCTCATCACAGGTATGATATGTGCATAGTCAAGAATGCAATACCATAACAGTTTTATTTCCCATTTGTGTGTCTGAAATTGACGTGCTTACTGTATCCTTAGGAAATGTGTAACTGACACACACTTTGTATAGGTGCATAAAAGTAAATAATTGCAGTATTCCAATAAAAGTAATAATATCAAAAATTATCATTGCCAAGTGTGTAGTGCAACAGTCAACTGTCAGGCCAAGATTTATGAGGTATGTGGTGCACATTTGATGCTTGTGCTACTGTGTGAAATAGGTTCTGTTATCCTTCAGTTTGAATTACAATGTAAACGGTTTATGGGTCATATGAACATGTTAATTAAAATAAATGTAACTCATTTTCAAACCATTCAGTTCAACAATCCTAACATGTAAGTTAATGCCTTTAAAAAAAACTGTTGAAATCTTTAATTTAATTTATTCATTCAATGGTCCACGTTGACGCTCACTGGAACACATACGGTACCTTGTTTTACTGTTCACACCTTGCGAGTACAGCTGTCTATTTGGTGAGTGTAGGTATGGTAATTTTTTCTTTTTGTGACAGTTACAAAATAACAGGTAAGTGCAATACTGCTGTAAGGGTAAAATTTAGGTCAATGTTTGGCTAATTTTTATTATTGACCTACAATTTGTTGTAGATTTCAGAGTTTCAGCTTTGTAGAGAATTATAGTGTGTGCAGAGGAAAACTGAGTAGGGTAAACAGTCTATTATTTGGAAGTGTTGGATTTTATGGGTTGAACTAGTAACAGTGAACACACAAGTGTATGTAGCTACGGTTGTGCTGCAAAGTAGGCACTGAACTGTGTGTAAAGAAAAAATTGTACTGTAAAAAGGGCGAATAGAAACAACTTCAGAGCAAAATGTTAGGTGTAAACTGTGTTTTAAAAAATTAATTTTTTTTAGATAGGCAAGTTAAAACCATTCATGTAGAGAACTTAAATTGTAGCAAATTTTATTCGAGAAAAGAGTGTTAGCTAGGAACTTGTTTTTAATGGTGTTCCTATTCACCCAGTTTTATGGTACTGCATGTTGGTACAGCCAATGCTGGAACATGTGGCAGCAGAGTGTGATCTGTACGTGGAAGTGAAGGTGCAAAGAAGCTCAGCAAAATGTTGAATGGTATGTGATAGAGTATGCACAGACATGGTAGAGAGGAATAAGGTAACTATACACTATCTGTAATGATGAAGGGATTGAAATGGAGCGCATTGACTGACATACTAAGAATTAAAAAACAGTTGAGGATATAAACAGTTGGCAGGTTTGTTCGAGAATCTGGTTCAGGCAGTTGATGAGAAGAAGCAGGTGTATGCCTGTTTAATAGACTTCGAGAAAGCCTTTGACAAAGTTCCTCGTGGAATCCTGTTGAGGAATGTGTTATTATTGCTGGATGACAAGCCTTTGGTTAACTGGCTTGAGGACTTTCTCAGGGGACCCTCTTCCATCTACCACGATTTTAAGTAAAATAAGACTGTTTACAGAGATGGGCAGTGGAAACAACTTGCAAGAGGATATTAATAGGTTGTGGTCTTGGAGGAGAACAGAATGAAGGTTAATGTGTGTAAAACCAAGTTGGTGAGGTTTACTAGGAAGAGAGTGGTGAGTAGAGAGGTGTACAGATGGGATGGGTAGAGGTAACCACAGAATATATGAGTATCTAGGGGTTGTGGTACAGGCTGATATAAGGTGGACAGAGTGGTTAAGAAGGGCTTTAGGACTGCTCGGGAGGGTGTTAAGGGGAGTTAGTAATGAGGTGATGGGAAAGGCATGTTGCACGATGGTTTGTCCAGTATTGGAATATGTTGCCACTGAGTGGGATCTGTATGGGGAAGTTACAGGAGCTAGAGAAGGGCAGTGAGGTGGGTGATGAGTAAATGAAAGAGGCAGGGTCAGCCTGGTGAGGAGGAAAGGAACTTTTAGGCCTAGGGTGATGAACAGGGAGGGGGAATGGGGCAGTTTGCAACTAAGGGAACTTTTAAGAGAAAAGATAGCAAAAGTATACAATTCAGAGGGTGTGAAGGAGAACGGAGAGGGGTAGACAGTCAATGCTGGTGAGGATGGCGAGGGAGTGGAATGCAGCAGGAAGAGTTGGTGACTGTGAAGGGGGTTGGAAGGTTTAGGAGGGGACTGGAGGATTGGAGCTGTGGGGATGGGTGAAGAGTCTGCTCGCCACCAGGCATTAGCCTGATTCAGAGTGTAAAATTTATGAATGGAGAGGGATAGACAGGGTTAATTGTTAGCTAATGGGAGAAGGAAAGAAACAGTGAAAAGATTGAAAGGGTGCAGAGGAGAACATAGAGTAGGCTTACAGAGTACAGTATATGGTAGTTTATTACATTAATCATTTTTTTATTATTTAATTTTCTTCTTGCAATTGGGCCTCAGTCCTGTGGCAAGGATTTGCTTAACCTACCTCTTCTCAATTTTCCGACCCCATCAACCTTTTCTATAACTCCCTCACTCCCTTCACCTCAACCACCTCCCTCGCCAATTCATTCCAATCCTTCACCCTATGAAGATAATGTTTTTTTTGGGGGGGGGAGTGGAAGGTTTTGTATTGTGAATTGATGACTAAAAGGGGCTGGAAAGTTTAGAAATAGTATTTTTGAGGGGCAGGCAGGAGTGATCTCACCACAGCTCATTTGCATTTATTTATTTGATAGAAATTTTAAGGACCTGGGAAGTGACAGGGGCAGATAAACTTGCCACCAGGTAGTCACCAAATTGTAATTGATATTACATATCTTGTCCAATTTCTCTTCCCCATTCCATATGTCACTAAATTATGCATGTATGTTATTGCTTTATGCTGTCACCTGTACTTAATATGCATTGAGTTGGCAGTAACATTTTAATTTAAGGTATACAAAAAGACGACTTGTGATATTAGGATTATTTTTTCACAGGAAAAGTAGGTTAACGATTAGGCAGAGTTGTACAACATTAAAAACAGGCGGATCCACGACATTCTGAACATTGCCTTAATGAATAGAGTATAGACCTAGCAAACCTCCGACACCATCAAAATATGCAGCAAACGGTTAAGGAGATAATATGAAATAATATACAATGCTCACGAACATCACCTACATGAATGTACTGATTAACATTTCGAAAGCGTGTTTACAAATTAAAACTACCAGTGTTTCGCACAGATACGGAATGTATTGAATCGAACTTTTAATTGCATGCATGATTCCTGAAAATATTGTTTGCTTCTTGTAGTATTTTGCTAATATGTGACACATCATAGTAAATAAATGAATTTACATCGAGCAACAGAAATGAATTTTACACGAGTCGTTAAAAAGATTGTTCTCGCAAACATAATGCGTCCTCATCGAAACAAGTTTCGTTTTCACTTCTGCACTTGTAGTTCCTGGACACACTTCATTAACGACATAATAGATGTTTTTCATAATTATCGCATAATGCAATTACAGCTTCGGCCGACCACATTTTGAAATTTCAAATTGACAGAAACGAAAATGGACATTGAAGGCGTATTTCACATCCTGCAACATGATGCCGACAAATTACAACCATAACCCTCTGATTGGCTAAAATTTCCAACTTGTAGCACTCCTTCCACAGAAAATAGCACCGGGCCAAAAATGAAATCCTCCACGGAAACTGCTAGCATTCTGCCATACCTTCCACAGAACCTTCCACAGCACCTGCCATAGCAGCTTCCATGGAAGAAACTTCCATCGTGGCACACGGGCTTTACCCAGAGGTGGTAAGACTGGCCCTTATAGAGATAACTTATGTTTAAAATAAATGTAATTATTGACAACTATGAAATTTTCCTTACAACACATTTTAAGTTCAGAATGTTTACTGAAAATAAAATTAAAGTTTTTTACTTTGTGGCATCTACCAAAACAAGTTAGTTGTAATAAACATTTCAGACAACAACACTCTTCTAACATACTGGATTATTAGGCCTAAATAAAATTTGGCTGACAATGATTTTGATAATGCTTGTAAAAATTTGAAATTGGCCAGAACTCAGCACCTATCATCACAGGGGGCCTGGATTTGGTTTTAGAGACACACATTTTAACAAAAAATAAAGTAACCCAGTATTTTCCTTCTTCACAAAATCAGATCGAACACATTTCCAAACCAGCACATCTGCTACACTGTGTTTCAACTCCACGAAGACTGATCACACATCATCTTGAATAAGTAGTAGTTCAGTTTTTGCTGCTGTAGTACGAGTCTCTGGTGAATATACTCTTGTATCTCTGTGCTGTAAGAATACTCTTTCATGTGTTGTAAACCAGATGGTAGGTCCCATATCTTGTGAGGGTGGTTCAAATATTCTGGAAATTATTTTCCTGAAAAAAAAAATAGATCATTGACATTAATAATTAGTTTTGAATGCATTAAATAAAAATTCAGGTAATGAATCATGTCAACATATCAACCTCTTCCAGCTACAAACATTGAATCTTCATAAAAATTCACATCAACTCCTTTCACCAACCACTATCCAAACATGTTATCATTCTTTCCACCATTCTTCTGTCCTTCAGTGGAAGATACAGAGGGTGGGGAAAAGTGGCGTCTCGTCATGGTAAGCAAGGCATGCAGTGCTTGCCCAAGCAACTTACTGACAATGCTCTGATTATAATAAATATTTACTTGTAACCTTGTCTCTACTAGAAGCTAACTATGACTCGTGCAAATAGGTGTATATTTTACAAATTCCGCTCGGATTACAATGCTGTCAATTGGAAGATAAGAACTCGTAAACAACCAAAGCAAGCTGTTGAAAAGTACTTCCAATAACGCTTCCACCCAAATAACACAGCAACGTTGTGGCAACGTTGTAACAACATTACCATTAAAAATTTCAACGTTACCACAACATTGCCGCAACGTTGCTGCAACGTCCAAATGTCCTCTTTGTGAAACTTTGATTATGAAATGTTGCTGCAACGTTATGTTTTAATACTTTGAGCAACTTCAACATTGCAATGTTTCTTGAAATAAACATTCTGGCATTACTTCCAAACAAGTGTTTCAAAGAAAACACAACACACACACTCGCAAGGCAGTTGAGTGTCCAACTTATATTACACATTACATTTGAGGGCTGATATATTAATCACACCAATCCACTAAATATGAAGAACACAAAGTTTTAAGTAATAACCAATAAATATTAATAATAAAAACAAATATTTGTTTTAAAACAGTACATTACCATAGATGAATACTATCAACATTGTAGCAAAATGAAGGCTGTGATTATGGTTACTATGGAAACGTTACGACAACGTTGTTGAAAGTTCCGTTGCCAACTTCAACAATGCAATGTTGTGTCAACGTTTCTGCAACCAGATGTGTTATGTGGGCAGTGGGTAGAGTTGCCGCGATAGTATTCAGGTGAATGAAAGTGTTGGAGGGGAGGCCGGGTGGAAGGAAATGGGAGGGGATTGGCTACATGACGCTGTGCTAGAAGCTACGATTGCAGTGCTTTCTCACAGAAGTGATACGAATATAGCTGAACCTAGCAGAATTGCCACTTTAGTGGTTTTATTACCAGTTACTGTGATTTCAGATAATGTATTACCTGTCAAGTTTTGTAACTTATACATTGATAAACAGGGAGGCGAAGACTGTTTAAACTGATACTAGTAAATTGGAAATTTTCTTTTTTATTGAAAAGATACATCTCCGGTGATTATTCCAGAGCCATTAGTGGTTTTCTATTAACTTCAGTTGGCAACACTGGTCACCGACAATTGATTTTCTTACACAAATCCAACATGCTGGCAAGTTCTCGTCCCGCGCTGCACGAGTATACTGCCGAGTGAATATGATAGTTTTTTTTATTTAATTTGGTTACTGTGCATTGAAATTTACCATTATCAGCTGCGCTATATAAACTAGGGATAAAATTGGTTTTGCGAGACTAAAATCCAAGATACATAAAATGAATGAAACGGTAACATGGATGCAAGTGTTGTGTGTGTGTGGATTACGTGCTAAACCATTTTCCAACAGTGTTTTTACTATTCTACAAAGTTGTGACCTCATCAGAGAAAGTAGGCCGACACCTGAAATTTGTGAAATTCAACATTTTGTTATCTTATTTAAAACTAGGCCTACTCTTTATTAGAATGTTTTGTAAATGTTGCAGAATTAATTTCATTAATGGTGTTTTGTGCTCAGTTCTCATAAACATATCTGAACTAACCTTGTGAGATCGATTGTTTACTGTAATTTTTTGTAGGCTACTTTTACAATGAAACATTTTGGAAACCCAGTTGCCAAAAGAAGCCTTATAGGTCGTTCAAGATAAAGTAAACACTAAAAATTTAACATTTGAAGAATATCACTGGCCATTATAGAATATAATTATACGTTAACTATAGTTGCTTTACATCTTGTATGTTTAGCAGCGAAATTACGCGAAATAGTTCTGTCTATTTTCATATTTTAACACAACAATAGGTACTGAAACAATGTCAACCGAAAAAGACATTGGCCTACTTGTATTTTATATAATTCATTTTTTTATAAAACTATACAGGTTCCTAGCGACTGAACACTTTATGTTACTTGCGCAAAAATCAAGCGCAGTGTCTAGAGATGTTAGATATTTCCCACCGTTTGCCGTAACGCACGGAAAGATACGAAATGGCTGAAAATAGATTTTCAGCAGGGCATTATTTGAGTGTTCACTTTATCCCGCGAACCGTCTACAGTAATACTACAACTAACTTTGAAAATTAGGCAATTTTACAAAGTTAGTATTACTAAAGCTTTATTGGCAACTGGGATTCCAAAGTTTTTCTTAGTATAAATACAAAAATCGTTCAACAGTGTAGATGACAGGAAGGCTTTATGAGAGTGGTGATTATAATAATGCGCATGCTGTAACTCTACAGGCAAAGACCTCGAAAATCGGCCACATCACAAGCCGTGATTTTCCAACACGCAGGGGCGTAATTTTAGGTTTTCCTTGGGGGAGGGGCAAGATTTTTTGGCGATAGTGACCTTGTGGCATCTTTTTTATTAATTGAGCATTTATAAATTAGGAACTTTAATAATAAAACTTATGTTTTATGTGCTTACGTTAGTATTATGTAAATAAAAAAGTACACCAAAAAATTTTATAAACATATTCTTCTAAATCCAGGAGGGGGAATTTGCACCTCCCCTTGCTCCACCCGCCCTAAGTGACGCCCCTGCCAACGCGGCATTCTGTAGATAGTAACATGACAATCTGACACACTCCCTGGCTGGCTCCTTGGTTTTATCTTAAGGTATCAGGTATCCCGTCATATTGCCTTCACGCATCCTGACAAAGAATCTTTGACGCAATACCCGATACCTTCACAGCTGCCATACAAACCGTTACAATTTCTGTCACGTCAGTTACTAAACTGGCTACCACGCTTGTTGTCAAGGAATATGCTTTTTAGTCGGTTTTATTATTTTTCTCTTCAGTTAAAATATTTCGAGTTTTACAGCAACGAATATTTTAGACGTTTTCGAAGCAAACAGTTACTGTGCATTCGTTGTGAGGACAATAATAATCGTAGCATAACTTACCTGTGCAACAGTATTAATAATTATCCACTGTAAAAACTGCAATATCTGTATTATAAAAAAGTCGATTTTATGTGTACAACAAATATTCTGCTAGCCTAATAGTGGGCATGCTGGCTATTTATTTAAGGACATGGTACGACCAATTGACAGAGTGGATTTAGGTTAGGCGACGGAATATTTACATAGTTTATAATTGTTTGAAAACCAT
>PNEQ01071533.1:6638-32553 GCA_003012365.1 Medauroidea extradentata
ATATATATATATATATATATATATATATATATATATATATATATATATATATATATATATATATATATATATCCTTTATATCCGACTGTGAAAAGTAGAAAATTATTTCTCCCAGCCCCGTAAATATTTCTGACTCATACTGGTTGCCCTTAAAATTTGTGATTGTAAATTTAAATAGGTTTAAAAGGTTTAATAATACTTGCAATATTCAATACTAAAAACTTTTGGCACATGTAATAGATAAAATATATAACAGAAGGAGTGAAGAGAGTATCTGTCGCTTAAGAAAACTTCAGACAACAGTTTGTTTCATTTGCAGTGCAATAAAATTTTAGTGATATAAGTGAACTACTAATGCATCAGTTGTCAATCGCCCCACGTTTTTAATTTGAATCTTACAAGTTTTTATACAGCTAGTTAAATTTCACCTTCACAAGTAAAGACAATCTGAGTGAGTGAGAGATTTTGGTCACTGTTTAACAGCGAGTTCTTTAGCGCTGATGAGGGATGACATGATGCATCGTCAGACACGATTCCCAAGTGCGAAAATCCGGGGACCGACCCCACCAGGAATTGAACCCGGATCGCCTTGGTGGGAGGCGAGAGTCTGACCTCTCGGCCACCGCGGCCCCGAAAGACAATCTGTAAAGGAGTCAGTATGGAGTTTGTACAGTATATCTGTTATGGATTATAAGATAAATTATTTTGTACGTTTTATTTGGTTTCGAAAACATGGTGTATTAAATTATTTTTTATTTAAACATTATTCCATTTTGTTTCCATCCGCGTTAACAGTCAATCAACCTAGTGACAGAATTAATCGATTAATAAAGTAGTTTCACAGGAGTTTGTAATGTTAGTTTCAAGCAACAACTTATGTGGAGACAAGTGATACCACAGCTGCTTTGGCTCTGAACACATCACTTGTTATATCATTCCGCTCTTAACAGTTCATGACAAATGAGCAACTAAAACAGAACGTGCGCGGGTGGTGGCGTTTCTGCATGAAATAACAAAAGTGAGGATAACTGTGTTTGCCTATAAGGTTATTTAATTATAATGTTTTGGGTTATGAATTCAAGTTTATATTTTGGCAATATAGGCTACTTACGCCTACGAAAAAATTGCATATTTCAGGAAAAAATTTTTAAGACTTTCAGTACGTTACACGAATAGGAAATGTATTTCTGAGCCGTCCGACATGGCTTAAAACTGATTATACTAACAGCTATACCACAAAATCAGCTTCGAAAACTGACAGGAAATTAATGAAAGGATTAAAATGTACTTTGGTACAGACTCAACAAATAAAACAACAATCACATCAAATTTCATAGTTCGAGCGATACAATGGAAACACTGCTCGCCAGTTCAGCGCCTCGCAAGTAGAAGCGATGAGTCACAGCGCGCAGCAGTGTAGTCCTTATCGCTCTATCGCATCTGAACCTCTAACGCACAAAACAACTCCAATTAGTCACGATAACTGTTAACTGCACTTGTAATGCTTTGCTGCGAGTGGCAACTATTATTTTTGTATGAAAATACTTAAAGCATTTTATATAACTTGTATGAACACGCACGTTAAAAAAATTCGCTTCGAGTTGACAAATGCTCATTACAAACAGATTTATGAGCCTCTCATAATTGTTACTAAATTTATTTTACACTCTCTTATCTAAAAAAAAATAACTATGTATATATGCCCCTAACGTGCAAAGTACACTGGTTTACTGTAGTCGGTACAAGTTTTGTTCATTACCATACACATCTTTGTCATTAAACTTTCAAATATTGCTGCCGGTTGTTGCAAACAATGAAAATTGTTCAACACTGTTTATCTTTCACAAAAATATAGCATTGATAAAACTCAACATTGCATTTTTTAACGAATAAATAAATGTCTAGGCATTTTTAAACTATGCAATATATTTTTACGTAGTAACTCATTTTTAATATTTCGTTACTAGTTTCAACTTTTGCTTGAAACAGTTTAGACAGGTATCCGCTTATAGGTCTTATCGTGGTTGCCATTCCGGAACAACTCTAGCGACGTTATAAATCACTGTTTGTTACAAACATTACTTTTTTACCTTCATTCCTCAATGTGAGTACAAATTAACCAAAAAAATATTCGGTCATGTAGAACTAGAAATATGAAACAAAATATCAGCTAATTTACACATGTCATGCTATATTCTTACATAATTGATTTACTGCATTTAGGAACAGTTTAATCAAAGTTAGAATAATCAATTTTCTAAAAAAATATTCGTACGATCGGTCAAATAGTTCCCTAAATACATTAATTATAATTTATGTTACTACAGATGTGTGCAAATGAAATGTTTCTCTTGTAAACGTACTAGGTCTTCAAAATCCCTTTATTTTTTATTACCTTCTACTATCTAAGTCAATTAACATAATTTTTGGCACACTGAAAACAGAAAACTTCTCTTTCGAGTAGGGAACAACAAAATGAATTGGCATCGTTAAAATTACCTAAATAAATTTCCAAAAAAATTATACATTGTACAATGCACAAAGTCGTATACTACTATCCTAAAACAATATACAATAATTTCATTCAGATTGCTTTGGTAAACAGTTCCACACACATGTCAGTGCATTTATGGACGCGAAACATATATCTACGATACAAGCTTACCATATTAACATAATTTATATAAATAATTGTAAAAATTGTAACACCATCATATGTAAACAAGATAATTCTTCCACTATACATGTATTACTACTAGCACTCGACGACAGAAAGAAAGTCACATTCTCTTGTGGAGTACATTTCGTTGTGTCAAAACCTCTTCCTCTTTGGCTATGATTTTATGAAAATTATATTTTGGCAATATAATTCTTAGTAACACTCATTTAATTGTGGATGCTATTTTCCATGACATATGAAGCTAAAATTATCTTGCAATGTTTACAGCTATTTTTTTAAACAGGTTTCAAGTTATTTATTAAAAGTCATGCAGTTGGCTAATATCGGTTCAGCTCCAACGTGTGCAATTTCCCGAAGTGTTTTTTTTCATAAACCAAGAGTAACAGATATTGTCATAAAGGTACTTTTGTCGCGAATCACCTTTACCTCCCCATCTTCAGTATGTAGTTGATTCTCTTCCCATATACACTTCGGGTCGTCATAAGTAACAGATATGTTTCTCATTGGTCGCTCAAGTTAGTTTGTGCTTCTAATTGTAGGCGGAGACAATGTGCGAGTATTGGTAAACATTTATCTGAGAAATATGAGGACGTCGTACTTATTTGAAGTAATTGTTGAGGTGCATAAGTAGACAATTACTGTGTTGCATGTAACAATGACGTGGAGGAAGTGTTCTCCAGGGAAACATTTATCACACCTTTCCGACCTGTCTGTCGGTTCTAAATTGTGAGTGAGAAGTAAGAGAGAATATAATGCCAGTAGAGTTCTCTCCCCCGAGAGCACGGTCTCCACCCAGACCTCGCACACCACCACCGTCAGGAGCTCCAGTCCGCACTGGACCACGTCGCATACGTTCCAAGGGTCGCTGGATCCTGGCACCGGAGGAAGAGACACCACCTGTGCAGCCTCCACCTGTGCAGCCTCCACCTGTCCAGCCTCCACCTGTGCAGGCAGCCCCTGTGCAGGCAGCACCTGTGCTGGAGCAGGTGGTGCGGCAGCCCGAGCACGTGACTCCAGAGAGGCCACCACCACGCCCCCTCACACCGTCGCCCCAGAGGACCGCCGCAGAGCGTGCAGACCGCGAGAGACGTCAGAGAGCCGAGAGTGAGCTGCAGCGTATCACAGACGCCGCTGTCGACATGCGCTGGATGTTGGACCGCGCCAAGGTGATTCCATATCTTCCCCTCTCCACCAACAAGTTACCCCTAGCCATTCTCGCTCCTGACCATTCCCACCCAGCCATATTCACATTCTACACCACTACACTCTGAGTTGATCCTCCTTTCGGCTAGGCGATCCTAATCATTGACAGTACATGTAATCAATTGCATCTACGTCTAAAGCAAGTATACTGCTTTACGCTCATATACAATAGGAACTACATGAAACCATTTTGAAAGCAAACTTCCCATGTCTTGTGCTGCTTATATGTCTTAATACTGACTGTCCTAGTTTTGAACTCGTGTTCATTGTATATTGTATATTTCTGTCTCTCATGGAGCGTGTGGACATTACATTCGTCACTGATGTCTGTGAACTATACGTCATATGCGTTCACAATATTCCAAATAGTGTAAAGTTTTGTTTGGACAATATGTGTTTATTGTAGGTTGGAACCCATATTGACATTAACATGCTTTCCAAGAAGAACTTGCATGCAAGTTGTCTTAGTGTCTAAAGAGTTACATGGAGTAAGATCCTAGGATGGAGTGTGTCCAAGCTCCCTGAGGCAATGCCACCGACGACCAGCGACAGACAGTCTCTCTTACATTTAATTTGCTCGATAACGGAACACGTTACTTATAAGAATAGAGCCGAGATCGTCGTGGTAAAGAGATAGTGATCTCACTGCAAAGTGACCACCTACTCTCCACAACTTTCATATCTCTGTCTGCATTCGCTCTATGTAAAACCAAATGCTTTATGTGTCTGCGCATATTGCTGATATCTTGTACGCCTATATTGGGGTCCATGAGTATAGGCAGAAAAAAATTCGCGTTATCAATGACCTGTAAACTAATCAAGAATACCTGTATACTCAGGCCGGTAACGGCTGCTGATTGGCTGCTTAGCTGACACCGTGATACCACATTATAAGACCTGCATTTAGTTGCATCTCTATTATTAGCTCAGTGCACACCTAGAGGTGTCAAGAATGTCAAGATCCAATTGTTTACCTGGTCGATTTTACACTCATTTGAGTCCAAACGTGCACCCAAAATAAACTGCGATATTTTTTAGGCCTGTGAGTGGGTACACAGCTATTTTCCGCTCGGTTTCAACCACCCTCGGTGCCCATCCAAGTGATAGAGGGTCTGAAGCAAGGATTACTCGCTCTAATGAAGGACCACTGGGAGTAAACAATGGAAATGTGTCGGTCATACACGTAGAACAAACTCAGTCACATTTGCGGAGGAATGATGTATCCTCACACAACTGCACTGTTTACTTGTAGCCACTTTGTGTTCAGTCGTGTGTGTCTGTATGCTATCTTAATACCAGTGTTCTTCTCGCTTACTTATTGGTCCTAGCATGCTTGTACCTGTGCAGCGATGATTCTGGAATGTCAGATTCTCAAATAATGTGCATTAACACTTAACATTGCAAAGCAACGACCAATGGCGTTGATGGCCGTAATGCACGCGACATTAACAGCACAATGTTGTTGTTTCGTACGTATGAGGACCACAGAGATACGTGTAGTGGCTGTGAGTGTGTGAAGCTGCAGGGTGTTTGTGTATGTGTGGTGCAGGTGACGCTGGATGGAGCCAGTAAACTTGTCGACGTGCTCCTAGGCCGAGGAGAAGAGACTGTCTCCGAGGTGGTACGCCAGGTACGCTTCCCGCAGATAGCAGGGCCCCAGCCAGCCACTCTTCTTGACGAGGCACTGCCAGGTATCGAGCCCCTCGTCGACAAAGTGCTGGACCTTGACTTCGCCGATGTGATGTCAGCTGTTCCCGTCGTGCCAGGCTACGTGGAGCGCGACCTGCTGATGCCACGTGGACTGGCGCCGGTGCCAGACATCCTGATGTTGCCTCGTGACGAGACTGTCGAGGAGCCTCCGCCTCCGGTCCCAGTTGTCCCACTGGTTCCGCTGTCGTCCTTCGACTTGGGAGACTTCGAGGCTCTGAGTGGTGTGGAGCAGCAAGGCAGCCTGGCTGCAGACCTCGCTGGACTCTTCTAGTCCAGTCAGCCAGACTTTGACTACCTTACAACAGCGCATATACACACAGCTACTCTGCCGCTCACTGTTCACTTCTCAACACCTCTTCCCTCGTTGCACATCGCAAGCTTGTATTCACTGTCATTTTCCAACCTCTGCCAATAAAATTCTTTCTGTTCAGCTGTAATTGTGCATC
This sequence comes from Medauroidea extradentata, assembly GCA_003012365.1. NCBI lineage: Eukaryota > Metazoa > Arthropoda > Insecta > Phasmatodea > Phasmatidae > Medauroidea > Medauroidea extradentata. Next base: position 12,678 of record PNEQ01071533.1, read on the forward strand.
ATACAGTTTCATAATTTTACAATTTTCGTTCTAAAATGTTGTGTTCTTTGGCTATTTATAGTAGGCTAAGCCTGCTGTAGCTAATACACATTCGAAATCGATTTTTAATATTTGTTAAAGAATTAATTTTAAGCATCAGTTTCTCAAACGAGAAATACTTATTATGAGCTAAATTGCTGTAAGGAATACTTCTGCAAAAAAAAATTTTTCTATGAAAAAATATATTATAGAGATCATGAATTTTTTTTTGTTTTAAAATGTAACAGTATTATTATTAAGGGCAGTACATTGTTAGGCAATGGTTCCACTCTTAAGAATCATATTTACAAGCTTGGTAAACAAGGCCTTAACAGGAAAGTTTGAAACTTGTTTTTCACGAAGCCACGCACCATTTCAACTACTCACAAAGAAATCCTTCCAGAAAATTGCCGAAAGCTAATATTAGTAACTGAACCAAAGTATTTACGTCAAACAGTTATTTCAGTATTTTACTTAACAGCAGGTTTTCTTCTACATGTGGCATGACTAGACAATGTCCAGAAGGTATACACAGAAGACGCCGTGTAAGTTATGTTATTGAACACGTTAAGTGACAATAATTCATCAACCACTTCAAATGGATCACTGACCTTCCGTATTGAATTCAAATGAATGACGGCACATATGCAGGGAATAAAGAGTGAACACCATCCCAATCCCATGCATTGTAAACATTGGGTTGCCTCTGTTATTATGCATGTATTATTACACATGTACGCCTGTAGCTGCCCATCCTAGTGAATAAAGAACCGGAATAAGGAACAAAAACGGTTCACCGTCCGAACACCCTTCAAAAACAGTTTTTGAGATACAGGCACTCAAACGTCGGAGCATTGTGGTCTAAAATGTTTTATTGTTAACATTTGCTGGAAACACAGGAGCTACAATGTGTACGTACCAGTACATAACACGACAGTGATTATATCCTAGTATTTACATTAAACGAAACAGTCTTAATGACACCTTGTAAGTTTCTAAGCTGCATGTGTTCAAACTGTCCTCTATCTATCCCAACACAGGCACGCACATGACGCATAACCGCGGCCTGCACTGCACGCAGGTGATCGTTGGTTACGTGTTTACAGCAACATGCAGTCTGACAATGCAGTCAAAGGACTCGCTCAAAATCACGTAGAAAAATTAACATTGCTTGGCGACTTATATGCACATACATACTCAATGGCAGGATCAGCTTCCAAACGCATCACGGAGGACACTGCAGCATGTAGGTCTACATAGTGGTACTTGTTTACTCGCAATACATGTCCTTGGGTCACATGAAGTCCTGAAGGGAACGGTCAACAATCGCCTTGGGAGAATGTCAGTGAAGGGGTGTCACAGCTACATGCATGGACTATATTATATCCTGCATGTTGTGGAAATATAGCAGGTTAGATTATGTTTTATGTAGCTAGTTCTGCCAATACACTGTAAATTACAAAAAAAAATAACCTTTAAAATGTCCTTGTCCACAGACCGACCATCGTGTATTTGTACTGCTAGCTTAAAAATCATATTTCTTCAGAGCTGCATGTAATATGCTATTTGCTTACTTTTCAGAACTTAGTTTTTATGATCTTCTGTTTTATACTCATGTAGTTTTGCAAAGATTTAACATACTTTATACAAATTAATGGTTCAATTTTTTTTTCATACTCACAATAACTTGCGGAGAAACAAAGTTAATTTCAATTAGAAAATAGTCAAAGTATATTTCATTCTTAGTTGTTTGTTTAAATCACCGTAAACTATTTCTTCTTAAACATGACAAACTGATTTGTTCTATATGTTTCTAATTATAAGAGTTTTATATAAATAGAGAAATATAGTAGGATAGCAAATCTCCGTGTTGGATTTTTACGTTTGAACATAACACTTGACATTGAAATATAAATAAACCAAAAAATTTCAAAATATGAACTAATTCGAAAAATTTTAATGAAATATTAGCAAATTATTCCTGAAATTATTAAAAGTTCCCAAAAATTGCGAAAATATTGAAAAATAGCAAACAAATAAAATACAATAAAAAATTTTCGTGATTTGTGTGCGTCCGCGATGTTTCTTCCAACAAAATAATTAAGGGCGTGAGGGGGGGAGTAGGAAGGTATGCAAAAGACGTGCAGGGGCAGAACAGGATACAAAAAAAAATTTTTTTTACTATTTCACAACGGTCAATAATGACCATTAATCGCCATTTTGCACTTTTATTATATTTTGTTTCAGAAAAATTGTCGAAATAATTTATAAAAACCCTGCGATCGAAGTCGCGGGTACCTGTTGTTATTACAATATGTGTGCAGTTAACATTTTGTTGAATACAAATGTATTTCTTACACGGTTTCTGGTGTTTACTGTTAATGCGCACTTGAATGCAGCTGCTTGACATAAACTCCATTATATACTTAGAACCACGCCACTGAAACCGTTGGTTAAACCTAGAAACAAATATATGTTGAATAATTAACTTGTCGTAGATAAATTCTATTTATAACTATTTCAAACAAAAAATTATCAAAGATTCCTACTGGTCTACGAGAAATATTGCAAATTTTTAACTTTGAAACTTAATATCTTAAAGAGAATGTAAAACATTATATTTCAAGAAAAATTGCTAGCGAACAAAACTGTTCATAATTTACTTTTGTTGCAATATTTAAGTGTAAATATTTTTATTCTTAAATAATTGTAGTATATAAGGAACGCTGTGCATATTTTCCCCAAATTCAAAAACTCGCAAACGTTTCAGTGAATGTTGATAGATTTACCATTCTTTATTCTTTTAATATACTTTCGGTGTGAATTTCATGATAAGCGAAAGCAACGCCAGTTTTCGCTGTGAGCATAGTTGTACCAATTTAAAATTCTCATAAAATAATGAAATATTATTCAGTTAAAAGATTTCATACGGGAAATATTAATCAGAGGAAAAATTTTACAACTTCAATTACGGCTTCAAAAGTTTATTTAGTACAGACTGATGTACACAGAACACATTTATCTCTACTAAATAAACAACACGCTGTTATTTTTGCTAGTTAAATTATACTTTAAAAACATTTTTCAAGTACTTTGAAATATACGGAATGTTTGACATTTCCGTTTTCGGCATTAACAAATAAATTTATCGGCTGTTCCCCTCACGAGCATGTAACATATAATTGACCGTGTGAAGAGCATACATTTTTTAGATTTAATTTAAATACCTAAAGGTAAAATTTTTGACTACCTGTTGTGCCCCTGAACCCTATTTTTCTCCCCTATCTATATCCCCAAAAGTACAATTTTTTGGCAGAAGACTTTGCGGACACACGTACAGCTTACTTAAGGTTATTTTATTACTAATATTTGGGTGCCCTGTTCTGCCACTGTACCTGTTGTAACTTTAGACCCCCCCCCCCCAATTCAAAGTGTTAGAAATGTTTTACTGGTGGAAACCTTTGCGGTCGCATGCATGACAACTCACCAAAGTTTTATCGCAATAAGATGAATGGTGTAGTATCTTATAGAAGACGAACAAACACGCATGTTATGTAATGTGTTGTAACGAGTACAGAATAATAATTATTTTCGTTTACATTATGACAGGATTATAACTAGGATATTTATTATCAACAGTGTTAGTTTGTTTTGATGAGAATTGTAATATTTGTTTGTTTACTTATGTTGATCATCATAATTATAGTTCTATGCTATATACTAATTTAATATTGAAAGCACCCCATTCATTTTATTTCTTTTAAATTTTATTTGTGTTAGGTTTTAGCTTCTTTTGCAGTTTCTCTTTGGTTGTGACGTTTAAAGAGAAAGGAAAATGGTGGTGGGTTTTGAAATGGCCGGATCGCGTCGGAAATGCCTGATTTTATATCCGATGATCCCAGGTGGCGTCATAATGCTAGGTTACGATTTGAGACCACTATTTCAAAGTGTAAAACGTAGGAAAACAGGACAAGTACAGAAGAGGTCCTAGTTTTGCGTCTAATATTAGATTTGGAGTTAGCAAGATCGGCGGCGTCATCGGCTTCGTCTTGTCAGCGACGCCATACGTTTTACGCATTTTAGTCTTGGTATTTTTACATGAACTCTTTTGTAAATCAATACACTAAATTGGATTTATTGTTTAAAGTGTATGTATGAAGCTAAGTTTGTGAATATTTGGACTGAAAAACGTAATATGAAAATACTAATGGAGCCCTTACCCAGTGGTCCTTAACATAATTTGACGTCTTAAAGCCGGAGCATTTTCGTCAGTAACTTGGAGACGCTAAACATTGTAATGAATTTAATAAGTTATGTGAAATAACAGGAAAGAATTTTGAACATTAATTTTATTCTGAGTCGACGTTCACTAGCATAATACTAAATTGGAACTTTAAATTATTTTAATCTTTGATTGGCGATTTTATTATTTACTAGCAGTCCCCCGCGGCTTTGCTCGCGAGTATTATTCGTAACTGATAATATTTACTTTAATTTAAAAACCTCTTTATATACAAGATTGGTACTTCAGTCATCAAGTGTTAGAATGTCCAAGCGGCTAGTTGAACTAATTCTGCAGCAGGATAAGTAGCTACAGCTGTCCACGCGAAAAGCAGTCTTAAGTTTGTCCGTGCCACTAACAGCGACTTCGCCTGGGCCTTATTTATAGCCCTGCCAATTTGGCGTTGTGGGGTAATTACAGACACTTAAGGTAAGAGGTTAATCGAATGAGAAACATCTGTTTACCCTGTGCACAACCATTGGTGACGGTGCCCTCAATTATATATTTTAAAAATATTCACTTTAACTTTATTGACATTACACAGTTTCAGAGGGTAAAGGTTTCGCGTAATCGTATTTGGTGCCCCAAACCTGAGATTAGTGAGATGATATATCGTCGGTTTACTGCCAAAAGTTATTCACGAACAATTGCCCAAGTTTAAAGTCTATTCGTCGTTTCGTACTGTTGTGTCACAGTATAGAAACATACCACATTTTTGTTAATATCTACAATTTAATACTGTTTTTAAACGAAATGACATTTATGACTTAGTCACTTTTGGCAGTATACCGACGATATGTCAGCTGATATTGTAGAGGAACCTAAGTGGAAAGCGAACTGCAATTTTACCCCTTTTAAAGACTACATGTTAATTGCACTAATTCTATCTGCCTTGTAGTTTTTGTGTGTCAGAATTGAACGTTTGCACGCAGCTTTTAACGGAATTCAAGCTCAGAACCTCCCGGAATTTAGACCTGAGTAACAAACAACTGCGTCACGTAACGTAGAAATAATTCATGAAAATAAAATGTATTTAAAAAAAATAAAATATCTGTGTTCTGGGCTCATAGAGGTTGTACAACACTACGTCTCGATAGGTTACTGTAGAGTGAAACTCCTGTATATGTTGTTTCTCGCTGCTCGTTCCTGCTTTTCGGATCGTCTGCCTTGATTATTGACCAACTAAGATTTTTTCTTAATAATTAAGTTTCTTATAAAGAAAAATCATTACATACATAATTTTTAAATATTTACTTAAGCATCACTCTGACGCGAACAACACCTCAATATCGCTACTGGTTAGATAGATATCGTGGGTTGATGGAAAACAAATTTTGTGCTTTTTCACCCTTTTGGGTGTCGAATTTCGAAATATGTATTTTAAATTTACATCTTAGACATTTGTATAAGTATCCAACTGAAGTGTAAATCACATCGCTAGCCCGTTCAGTCGAATCAAAATCGATCATTCACTAAAAAAAAAATATATATATATATATAACCCCTGCACAATATTGAGAAATCGAATTTTGAAAAATCTGAAAACCGTTTTGCCATAATTTCTGTAATCATCATCCTGAAGCAAAAATTAATTGTATATCTCGACGGGTTCGATAGATATCGAGGATTTATCTAAAACACGTTCAAAGTATTTTCACCACTTAAGAGAGTAAATTTCGAAAAACCCTTGAATCACGTTTTAGAATACTTTATTGGTATCTCGTGGACGTAAAAAACACAACATTAGCCCGCTGGGTTCAAGATATATCGACGATTAATTGAAAACGCTTTTCACCACTTTTCACCCCTTTTCACGTCCTTAGGTAGCGAATTTCGAAAATTCCTGAAATCACTTTTTAGGTATTTGAGTAAGCATCAATCCTAAACAAAAATCACGTCGCTATATAAAAAACTATGGGATCGATATATATCGATTGTGAGTCGAAAACTCATATTACCCCTTTTTTAACCAGTTTAGGGCCGAATTCAGAAAAATTATTTTAAATGGTACTTGGGATATTTACAAAATCACCAATTTAAAGCAAAGAGCACTTCGATATCTCGATTGATTCGATAGATATGGAAGGATAATCGAAAACACATTTCACGTATTTTCACCCCTTTATATTAAGAATTTCGAAACGTCTTTGAGTCCTGTCATAGACTTTTGTAAAAGTAACCAATTAAAGTTAAATTACGACTATAGCAAACTGTGTGTCAAAGATAGAGACGATTCATTAAAAATATATTTTGCCCCTTTTTACTGCCTGGGAGTCGAATTTCAAAAAAACCTAAAACTACTTTTTGGGTATTTACGTAAGCAATATTTTGAAGTCAATATCAACTCTCTATCCCGAAGGGTTCAATAGATATCGATAGTTGATTGGAAACACATTTAAGGTATTTTCAGTCCATTAAAGGTTGAACTTCGAAAAATCCTTAAATTGGCTAATAAGCGTTTTTACGAGTGTCCTATTAAAGTAAAAATTACTAGGATTGGCCGTCGGGTTCGAGCTCTATCGACTTTTCTTTGTAAACACATTTCACCCCTTTTCACCCCTTTAGAGGTCGAATTTCGAAAAATTCCTTCTTAGTGCTCGCTTACGACCTGAAGGGAACCCCCACAAAAAATTTCACGATTCTAGGTCCAGTGGTTTGGGCTGCAGTTTGATATGTCAGTCAGTCAGTCAATCAGTCAGCTTTCATTTTTATATGTAGAGATAATTTTGAGACTTACTGAATTGAGAACTTCAGACTTAATTTTTTTTCCAGAATTAAATAGTTGAGAACCTAAATTCAGAATTGTAAGGATGGGAGTGCATTTAAATAATTTTATATATTTTTATTTACTCTCTTTCAACTAGTCTAATTTTTGCTCAGTCAGTTATGCAAATAATTTCATGCACATTTTGGTGTAATTTAGGTAAATTGCCTACATTACATCTGAAATTCTACTAAGGATTATTTTGTGTTTATTTGTCTCTGTAGAGTAGTAGTATTTCTTAGAATATTTCAAGACTCTATCATGTGTATGTAGTTCATACTTTCCTACCAGTAAGTATAATTGGTATGACTGCAATCCTGTTTAGTTCAGTAAGGTTAACATGTTCTCCGGTTTTTTTTCAACCCACATGATTAGCCTCCAGAGTATTATAAAATCTACTGTGAACTTGAGTGTTGAGGTATGTATAAACTACATGTAGGTAGGAACCACCTACGCAACCTTAAGTGCATACCTATATGAGAGTTTCTTCACCTCGTTCTACACTTTCTATTTTATTTAGAGTTGTCTCATACGGTATAACTCAATCTCACACCCACACAATTCATAATAACATCAACAGTATACTTGTATAATTGTACAGTAAACTATGTACACACATTTCTATAGTTAGTAGAGTGTATGTGTATACGAATACACACACACATATTATACATACGTACACAAGATAGTACGAGAGTGCATGTATTGTGCAGTGATTGAAGCTCATCACAGCAGTATGAACAGTTGTGCAAGACAGGCAGGCACCTCGCAGTCTGCCACTCATCTCTTCAATGGACCACATCCTCATCCCTGAGCTTGTCTGTGACCATCCTGTGCTGTGCGCGTGCCAGTGTATTGACGTAACCACGCCGTACACTTCACTACACTACACTACACTACACTACACTACATTACACTTCCTCCAGTCTGTGTGGCAGTACACTAACTGCCAGGTGAGCTGCTACAACAGTAATACGTTGGACTGGCATTTGAGAGCGTTTAGGATCGATCCCCGGCTCCGACTATCCTGATTTCCGTCTTCCAAGGTTTCCAGAAAATGCTCTAGGTGAATTATGGGATGGTTTCTTCAAAGGTCATGGTTGACTCTTCTCTCAGTGGTTGTCCTTGTGAAAATGCGTGTCTTCATCTCTATAAAGACCTCGCTAATGACGCGAAGTAAAGGCCTCTTGACTGGGCTTTACTCAAACATCAGCAAGACGAGAAGAAATGGCTTCCACTGATGGACACAAGCATTTCTCAGACTAAGTCAAATAGACTGTAGAGTGTGGCGAATTAGGATGGAGTTATGCAGATTACAGGGTGAATTAAATTCGCAAAATAAAAGTCAGCTTTATATGTATTACTTTTGAACAAAGTTTAATGAAATTCTCAAAAATATTTCCTACAATATGAAATACTATGCAAAATTATAAAAAGAGCCGCCATTTTAGAAATATAAACACCCTACACAAAGTCAAGTCAGATTTGTATGTAGTATGTGTGTACCAAATTTGATGAAACTTAAAAAAAAATTTCCTGATATGTGTAATACTATGCATAAATTTAAAAAACGACAGCTATTTTGAAAATATGGATACAGGATGATCGAAATATACAAAAGTAAAGTCAACTTTGTATACAGTATATGTGAACCAAGTTTGAAGAAATTCAGACAAACATTTCCTAAAATATGTAATGCTATTATAAAAATGTTTAAATGGCCGCCATTTTTTAATTTTGAACAGAGGATGAACGAGATACCACAAAGTAAAGTCAGCTTAGTATGCAGTATACGTGTAGCAAGTTTAATGAAAAACTGAAAAATGTTTCCTAAGATAAATGTAATAGGCCTACTATGCTAAAAATATTAAAATTGCTACCATTTTTTAAGTATTAACACAGATTGACCAAAATACACAAAAGTCAGTCAGCATTTTGTGTAATATAAATGCACTAAGTTCCATGAAATTCTTAAATACGGCTCCTTAGTTATATAGTTTGACCGAAAAGTGCTAAATGGTAGCTATTTTGAAAATATTGAAAAAACACTATCGAAATTTATTAATGCCAAGTTAAGTTACTAAGTACCATATGTATACCAAGTTTGATGAAATTCGGTTATTTGTTGAAAAATTTTTTAGGAATACGGGGCCAAACACACACGGACACACACACACACACACGGGGTCACACAGACAAAGAGGTGATCTCATGAACCTACTTTTCCTCCGAAAAGTAGGCTTAAAAATTATAACTATACTGTCAATATCTTCGTTAATTGGTGCTTTCATCCCAAAGCATTACACCTTTTACGAATGTATTGCAATATTGATATTTTGTATTCATCAAATGTCGGCGTAATTTATCAAATAAAATAAAAAATTTCGAAATTCATCGGTGGAAGAAAACAACATTGACAAGCAGAATTTTCAAATATTGTTTCCATCTTGCTAATGAAATACCTGAATCTTAGTATAGAATTGTGACCAGAAAACAAGGATCAGAATTTATTACAAATGTTGTCTTTACATAAAAAAGAAATTTTGGATTTTGACAAAGAGATCTTGGGTGTCCACATCGCAATCAGAAAATCAGTGTTTCATCATAGCTTTGCTTATAACATTCAACCTATTTGCTACTTAAGTGCCAACAATTAAGAAAGAAAAGCTACGTATGAGTATATATTTTCATGAACACGTAACACACGGATAAAGGAAGTGAGAAAGAACGTTTGTCAACACTTACAAGCATGAAATGAAATGGAGTATATGCAATATAAAAATAACAATCGTCTTGTATCACATATGGTTATGTTACCATGAGACAATCTGAAGGACGACAAAATTTTCAATTGATTTCTTGTGAAAGTTTGCACAATTTTTGATAAATAGTATTTTATTTTCTCGAAAATAGGTTGGATATAGCTGGTTAGAGGGAGTGAATTGTGTATAGTCGTCAGAGATCTATAAAATTTGTCACATAAAACGTAATTTTTGAAATAAAATTTAATAAGTTATACTTTTAATTATAAAACATTTTAATAATTTATTGGAGATCGATTGGGGATAGCTAAAATGGAGTGGGGCTGAAGCAATTAAGATTATTAGTGGTATTTAATATTGTTTTAATTGTAAAATCTATAAAATATTTTATAAAATAAATAAATAGGCCTAACTAAAATATTTCTATAAATTATACTGATTGATTTTAAATGGGTGTGATCCTAGACTGTTTAGATAATTTGAATATGAATTCAAGTAAAATGTTAAAAGAAATTGCAAATATTCAAAAAATAATAAAAGTGCAAAATAATAAAAAAGTAAAAGAAAAAAAATATTTATGGACTTTTAAGATTACAGCTCAGTGCCAATTTCAGTTAGCTGAGCAAGAAAAATGTGTCATTTAGCCTCTTTGAGAGGACAGTAAAAAATGAGCGTTTTGTGCATCGAGTGAGATGACTTATAAGGGGTTAGTTGCAAAGAAACTAGAGATATATTTTATTTTTTCAAGTTTCCTGAATTTTCTAAAATTTTGTGTACATATTTTTGCCGATTATTGGTATTTTTTTGGTATTATTTCCCGTTTTTGACCATTTTTGTCCATTTTTAGTCATTTTTCCTAGTTACTGCATTTGTTTCTGAATTTTGGAAAAGTTTGATGATTTCATCATCAATGATATTGACGTAATGACGTCATCAGCAACTTTAATGATGTCATGCACTATGGTGACCGAGACGATCGTCAACGACTACCCCAGCCCACACACACACAAGCCGAAGCCGCTATCCTCACACATATATAATCATTCTCCTTGGCGCATAGTCTGTTGATGCACAACACCGTTCAGTTACCGTTTTATGTTTTTTTACAGTTGACTTATCAATGTCCTGGTTACTTATACTTCCATTTTTTTGCAGTTTGGCTTGTTACTGTGCTGTATATCTGTGTGGATCATATTAGTGACTTGTATATCATCACTCTTATATTTTGCTACAAAAACCTTTTGCTACACAAAATGCAACAGACTTCCTGTTTTCATGTATGCTTTACTTGCATGCTGTCTTATTTTGAAATCGGCCATTCATTTGCTTTTTGATTCCAGTAAAATAGGTTATCGTAATTCAAATGTTACTTCTTGCCTATTCCGTTTTAACAAAGTAATGCGCTCTGATGTATGCTAATGAGTTCAATAAAATCCAACTATAGACATAAAGAATATAAAAAAAAACAGATTCTTACATATTATATGGTCCTAATACTACTTCAAAAACAGAGTGCTCAAAACACAAAGAACCAAAGAGTGCATTAAGCCACAATATTTCTTACCTCAGTAAAACAACTTCCTACTTTTCGTAGCACTAATATTTGTTTATTGGTTTATATAATTGTAGTGTAACATACAGAGTGCGGTATTCCGGAGAATGGCAATAGTTTCTAATGCACGTAGTTTTGCTCTCGCTTGTACTAAGCTGTAGCAGACGTTATGTTAGGAGATGTAACTTGTATAGTATAAGAGGCATGGTGTCAAGTATCAAGGACTATGGAGGCGACAGGAATGTCAGGTCTGCGGAGGAGTCGTGCCATGCGCTTGCCTCCCTCCAACATCCACACTGATCTTCTCATCACAGGCGTCTCTCGTAGCAACATCTGCTCCAGGATCTCAGTACGACGTCGCTCCCTCGCCGCGTCATATGACGTCACGTACCAGTCCCTGCATCAGCACCACTTACTGTACTATCTCCACTGTGCCATCTCATGTACTTGCTCTCATAGACATACAACCACCAACAAAGTGCACTCATACAGCGTGGTTCTAATTCCCTCTCACTCTCTTAGCAACTGCAATATATAGGTTTATGTTTTGTGCGCCATTTCAGACCATGGTTTTGTAACAGCAAACACTGCGTAATTTATCTCACATAGAATATCGTATTTAGGGTGGTAAATTAACCCAAACTGATATAACCTAAATACATGTTTAACTAATGAAATATCTCCAATATCCAAATAAACATTATCTGAATTGTTCAGCCTAAACTAATTAAATAATGAACTTAATATAATCTAACCTGACAAAGCCTAGTACACCTTATCGTTCGGAACTGTAATGTTTTTGTGGATTGTTACTGATAATTTATGATTTCAGATGCCCAATCCTACCTTCAGCAGGTTTTCAGACAAAAAAAAAACTACCTTAATATAAGTTCGGGATACTTATATAAGCAAATATGAAACTTGAAGAAAATATATGTAACTCATCAACTAAAAATTTAACAAAAGTTCTTCAAAAGCACGCGTTTTTTGCAACGAATTACTGAAGTTGTTCAGTTATACTGGTTTCAAATAGATGAATTTATTGCCCTGAAAACATTGTTTCATCAGAAAATACGTGCAAAGTGTATTAAGTTACGAACAAGTGTTTTACATTAGTTTAGACTAAATAAACATTATTTTACAACTGCATTTGATAAGTGTGAACTGTGATTATATCTGCAATGTGCTAATGAATGGGAAATATAGGCCGTCTAACCACGGCTGACCAATGCACTTTTTTATAGATTGTTCCCAATTTGTATTTGTAAAGACAGTTGCAAGTAAATATAAAATATATAGTATCGTACTTGTCGTAGGAGCCGAGGCAGTCTTCTTCATCGAACAAGTCCCACCACGAGCCGTCATGGTAAGTCTTATAGGTATCTGTGTCACCCGTACGTTTCTTCTTCATCCTCAGCACTGCTGGATGCTGGTACTTGAGCGTGGTAAGCAGGTCCGAGGAACTATCATACTCTTTCAGTTGTCTTCTTATTCTGGAAGCTGAGGCTGTGCGCCTGGCAGACGGTAGCCTGCTTAGGAACATGAACTACTCTTGAATACTAAGATTTAGACTAACAAACCTACTGCTGTCCCAGTTAATACAACTCACTGCCATGTGTTCTATCAACAATACCAATTATATTGTTCAGAAACCATTATTATTCATTGTTACATCCTCAGTATTAACTATTCTACAAAATTGTGTGTGTGTGAGAAACCGGCAGAACCTTGAACACTTGTTTTAATTCTAATTTTTCAAATATTATGGATAAATAGTTGAAAACTGTTTTTGGAACAAATGTGAGAAAAAAATCGACACCCATGCCATTCGACGAAACATGACAAATAAGCAAAAGGAAAAAATGGATTCTTACAGAAGTAATTGTTGATGATTTTAAATTAATGTGGACCATTAAGTGAACATTCTAAGTTCATTGAACATAGTAAAAGCTCTTATTAAAATAAAGAACAGAGCAATGAAAAAAAAAAGTTTAATAAAACTATACTTGCTGGAATTAAAGTCATTACGTTGATATGAAATTCCATGAAAGATTGATATAGCATTTAATGTAAGAATTAGCATACTTTATGTTTGAATAAAATCTTATAAATTGTTGCCATAAATTTATTCATTTGTTATCGCTAGTTTTATCTATAGTGTGAAACGTCTTTAACTTATGTAGTGTCATTTTGTAATGTAACGTATGGACGAAGTCAATGTGTTTTACAAAACAAACGAAAAAGAAAATATATTGGAAGCAAACAATAAACGATTATGTGAAATTACTGTCAGGCTAAACATTAACATTTGCCACAATTGCAACAACAAAACAGGGTTATATCAGTGACGGATGTTTTACCCTGTTTTATTGAAGTTTCCAGAACAAATATCGTTCTGATAAGCAAGGCATATATATATATATATATATATATATATATATATATATTTGATTAAAGAATTTCTAACGTCTTCGAGTCATGTCATAGATATTTGTATACGTAACCAATTGAAGTAAAAATCACGACGATAGTCAATTGTGTAGCAGTAATATATATATATATATATATATATATATATATATATATATATATATATGCTTGTTCTGGCTAAAATACTTTTTATTTTTTAATTTGACCAAGTTGATCGGGTGGTTCGCTTGCTTCTGGGCTATATTCGGCGCTGTGTTCGGCAATGCTCGGGTATGTCCGGTAGTGAACAGGTGTACTCGGCAATGCTCGGGTATGTCCGGTAATGAACAGGCATGGTCGGCCGTGCTCAGGTATGTCCGATAATGGACAGGTGTGGTCGGAAGGGCTTAGGTTATTCAGTACATGCCAACTCACGTGTTCTTGAGACCTGTGAATTTAAACCTTTATTTATTTACTGTTTAAATTGAGGGTTTTTTGTTCTTAACGATTTTTTCTATGGGTTTTTCTTATTAATGTTCTTATCCGTTTACATCCAGTATCGCTCTGAAAGGAGTGATATTTCCACTGTAACAGCTCGCCTAGTAGCAAGTAAGACTCAGTAATAAGATAATCGCTTGACTGATTACAAGCTGGACGAACAAGACGTAGAAACGCTGACAGAAACCAAGACCCACGAGTTCTCAAACTATCTTAGCAACTCCACCTCCACCTCATCCTCCGTTCATCCTGAAGATTCTTTCAAACGTCCTGGTCCGATACAAAAAATACAACAATGAGTAACTTTCAAACTGAACATCTAGAAAATTTATCTCCGAGTATGCCAGGAACTCTGATAAACTGTATGTCTGTTCGCTTCTTCCTACGTATAAATCCTTTACGGATGGATATAGAAAACATTATTTTCAACAACACATTAATTTTATGATTTCAGTTATAAGCAAACACCAGAACCAACTGCTAATCCTTCAACCTTCCAACCTGTCCGTCTTCCATACTGTATAACTAGCCGCAATACTCTTCTTAACACATGCCTCATCCGTCCCTCCGTCCCAGAAAAACATTTTTAAATATCTTCCTTACCAAAATCCCATAACTGCACACCCAACATCTCCCTCCGCCTAACACTTCACCATCATCTCTGTACAAATTTTCACCCTAATACAACAATTGCGTCGTCTTCCGATGCCGCCAATGCAAAAAATTGAGTTACTGTTGGATTTCTTATGAGCAACTTGTTTACAATCACTGTAATAAAATATTAATGTTTTTAACTTCATTATCGTAATTTACAGCATTTCCTCAGTACTTAATGGGTTTCCATAAATATATCCATCTTGGTAGTTTTGAGGTCGCAAGACTTTTAAGAGTTCGTCAAATAATTCGGCAGTCTGTTGTAGCAAAACAATTTATGTCCATGCTCTGGTATTTCTTCATAAAACATCCTTCATTTGTTTGAAGCTTATGTATATAGTCTATGTCCCTCTCTGTTGTACGGATGCATCTAACATTTTTTTTTTCGAGGTTCGTCTAGAAACCCTAAAACACACTAATTGTGTTCTGTTGGAGTACATGACAGCCTTCGAATGCAAGTACGTAAAGTCTTCCAATGCACTACGGTACCGCTGTAAGCGGGAACAAGAGGACAAACCAAAGTGCGTTAGTTCTGCCACAGCAACAGCCGTCGCCCAACGTGATGTGTAAACACTGCGTAAGGCCGACTGTTACTCTTCCATTACTTGACCCATCGCCTCTATACACAAGGTTCTCAACTAGCATCTCAATCCACCTTGAGGACTTTTCTTAAACTACGTGGTCTAACTCACAAACGAAGGAGCTTGTTACTAGAGCTATCAGTGGCTAGGCGTGGTCGTGTTCCAAGGCAAGTAGTAGAAGATCCGACTATACACTATGAGCATGTATGTGTGTTACTGGAGAACATGTTCCTCGCCTCTTACACGCTACTGGTTGTGGGGTGTGTCTGTCTCTGTCAGTCAAATGGTTTTGCAGTCAACAAATAATTGTCTATAGTCGTTAATCACCGCTTGTCCTAGAACGCTTCATGCCGCGCCACTGAGAGCTATAAAGACTAAGATAGCTCTAAACACATTGACGATAGAAACTATTAGGCGGACAAGTACTTACAAGAAGACGAACATCCGGGCTTGACAGTCTGAGAACATGGTATATTATGCTACCAGTGACTTGTTCAAGGTTGCGACTTCCAAAACCAAGATAGCTGTAATGAATGCCAACATTTTGATGAAACATAATGCAGAGAGATATGAACCCTATAATGTGTCACTTTCCTCATCCACTTAAATAAATAATTGTTAATATTATTCACAATTTGTAACGTTTAGTTATATACAAATAGCAAATATTTTGAAATGTCTTCGTAATCATTGTGCTTGCTCATAAAGAATTACAACTGTTGTCAATCTTTCTAGGTATATGGCAATAACAAATAAAACTACTATATGATATATACGTGAGTACAAAATTTAAGTCGGATGTTGTTAACGTTGTAACATAGAATTTTGAAAATTCTCAAAATATAAATAGGCTACTTTAAAAAAAAAGTTTGTCCAACAAAACTACGTAATCAACTAACACAGCAACAGTTTCACGACTAAGGATAGTATATTTTTCGAGATTTTACAATTTCGAACTTACTGAAGACACAATTTTGTTATATGCTCTTTAAACAGTAGAGCACTACTTGGCGATCCTATTTGGGCGGGATTCATAGTCCCAACTTTAGCAAGAACTTCGTCAAGACGGTCTTGTTTCTTAAGAAAGTGTTTTTCCAACTCCAGTTGCATAGTCGGTGTCCAGAGGATAGCTTCATGAAGTCGACGAACTTGGATATGTGCTACTTCCGGCTTGACGAAGTAATTGCTTAAATGGTCGAAGACACACGAACATACACGACTACATGCGAGTTGGAAATAACTTTCGTGCTTTCTGCTTTGTTTCCGTTACACGTTCGTCGCTTTCTATTTTTTATTAATTTTTAAGATGTGTGGAACATGTTCGCGGTATTACACGCCTCTGGAGATAAAAGTATAGAACATAAGCAAAGATTAACCGATTTAAACATATATATTTTTAGTAATGGTTGCAGCATCGAAATGAATACCAGTTATACTGTACATTTTTTGCAGTAGTAAATTCTGAAATAATTTTTTAGCTTTATGTTTGAAATAGTATAACTCTTTTGATATTACGGTACTTTAGGTTAGTGACTTAATGGACTATTATTGCTGAATGCAAAGACGGATATCTTTCTAACTCGTGTTTCATTTCCAGTTTGGTTATCGGTAGAATATTTCAAAGTAGCCTATTTTACAAATAAACAAATTGGTAGCTTGTTTGTACTGACTAGGAATTTGTGACGTCATACGAGAGCGACTTGAACAAGACGTTGCTTAAGTTACGACTATGAATCCCACTTAATTACATCAACATAAAATCGCAATATCTTTTGTTGCAATTTGTTTTCATAACTATACTCAACTGAAGTTGCATCGCCTATTCAAATAGCCACGGAATAAAACTCCGCCATTAGCAAAAACTACCTATATTTACTTTGTTTGACGTCTTAAGTCGTCTCGCGAGTGAACTTGGCCAAGACGGTCTTGTTTGCAGACTTAAGAAGAACCTAGACGTCTATGCAACACGACCTTCTCAAGCAGTGACTATGCAACAGAAATATCTGCTCAAGCCACTAGAAAATAAGATTGTCTTCGTCGAGGCCATGTGCTTAAGAAAGGTCTTAATAAACGTTTATGACATTGAATAGGCATTTGTGACGTCATACGAGAACGACTTGACCAAGAAGTTGCTTAAGTTACGACTATGAATCCCACCCTTAGTCACTGTGGAATGAAGTAGGTTCCAAAAACTTTTGCTTTGTACAACTTCATATACATGAAGTTAGTTAAACGTTTGTAATTTACAAAATATAAGTGAAGGTGACAAATCTGATACAAATTTAGAAATTTAAAAACTCATAGTTAATTATAAAATGTTTAAACAACTTCAGTATTTCAGTTCACTGGAACTTAAAGCTGTTTGTAGATATTTTTTTCAGAAGACTAACTAGTTAACGAGCTGAAAATTCGACTAATTTCTCCAGTGTGGCAATGAAGGAATTGTTGGATTTCCTCTTTGGTGCGTTTGTTGAGTTTCCTTACGAATTGTGAAAATTTATTGTTTACTTATAGCTGGGAAGTATTATTCATTGTGGAAGCAAGTTATACCCTACCTATATATTGTTTCAAAACTTACACTAATATTTCATTAATAGTTTCAGAGAGAATAATAATTGTTTTTAAATTTCTCCTTCTCTGTAGGTGAATGTCGATCCTTCCACTCACAACAGCTGCATTCACTCACGTATGAGTTCCCCATCCATGCCCTTTTTGTATTTGTAGAAACGTGATAGAATAATTTCATTTTGGTTAAGCACAATTTAAAGTCGAACTTGTCGTTTACAAATACTTTAATATATGATTAACAACTATGAAGTCGACCCAGGTGGCACGTTTGACTCGCAGTATGAAGGATCCGGGTACGATTCCCGACTCCGGTCATACTGATTACTGTTTACCTTGGTGTTTCGTAATATTCCCAGGCGAATGCTGGGATGGTTTCTTAACAAAGGCCATGGCCGACTGCTCTCCCAGCTACTGTCATTGTAGCAAGTTGTATGTCGCCATTTACAATGACCTCGCTATCGACATGACTGAAAGTATGATAAGAATATTTTAAATAAAAACTCTATAAATACTAGGTTCCATAAGCAATTGTACTAAGAATAACAAAACTAAGCCGGTAGACAGCGAAACCTGCGTTTTACATCAAGAGTTCGTGGTAGATAAATACACGCTGAAAATATCAATTAATTCCTACGCTTTGTTCGAAGCCAATATGGATAAAATACTCAATAACAATCCTAGATAATGGTATTCGCCAACTTTATGAGTACACATTTATCCAGAATTACTAATTCGTTACGCGTGATCTCTTGCGCCGCAGTTAAATGCACGAGGTTCCAGCGTCAGAGATTGTACCCCAGAAGTTCGTAGCACTGGAAACAATTTTGTTTGAAAAGTTGGCTAAAACTATTGTCTAGCATTGCTATTGTTTAATTCTCGAAAACACGCTTCAATAAACTTACAGTTAAAGATTTATGCTTTTAGCGTTGAATTATCTACCACGCCCTCTTAAGGTGAGCTTCTTATATGCTAAGTAATGTGGCTTGATAGTTACAACAATATTCTCATCGCGATACTTAAAAATGGAACGCCAGAATTTAAGCTGTTCTGACAAAGTGATTTAAGTGATATCTTCACAATCTACTTCCAACACTAGATGTAGGATAAAGTTCTGTGCAGATCTCAGTTCTTTATCGTCTCGCAGTCTCGTTTCTTGGTTCTTCCTTCCATGTATGTTCCTCTGTCTTCAATTACATACTCTCCCTGCGCATGCACGTTCCTATCCAGCCTGGCCAGTTCGTACATCTTGGACTCACTAGCTTGTTGTACCCATTGTTCGTACATCGTAGACTCACTAGCTTGTTGTACTCATAGTTCGTACATCGTGGACTCACTAGCTTGTTGTACCCATAGTTCGTATATCGTGGACTCACTAGCTTGTTGTACCCATAGTTCGTACATCTTGGACTCACTAGCTTGTTGTACCCATAGTTCGTACATCGTGGACTCACTAGCTTGTTGTACCCATAGTTCGTATATCGTGGACTCACTAGCTTGTTGTACCCATAGTTCGTACATCTTGGACTCACTAGCTTGTTGTATCCATAGTTCGTACATCGTGGACTCACTAGCTTGTTGTACTCATAGTTCGTACATCGTGGACTCACTAGCTTGTTGTACCCATAGTTCGTATATCGTGGACTCACTAGCTTGTTGTACCCATAGTTCGTACATCTTGGACTCACTAGCTTGTTGTATCCATAGTTCGTACATCTTGGACTCACTAGCTTGTTGTACTCATAGTTCGTACATCGTGGACTCACTAGCTTGTTGTACCCATAGTTCGTA
>PNEQ01071534.1:0-32450 GCA_003012365.1 Medauroidea extradentata
ATTTAGGCTGTAGTTTGAAAACGGTGCATCGGAGACCCAAGGTTCCTATATTTTTCTGACTCTGCGTAGTGCCCCCGACCCGTGGTTTCAGTTTGTCGGTAACCTTTAGGAACATCCTGTATATATATATATATATATATATATATATATATATATATATATATATATATATATATATATATATATATATATATATATATATATATATATATATATATATATATATATATATATATATATATATATATATATATATATATATATATATATATATATATATATATATATATATATATATACATACACACACATACACATACACAAGATGCAGCTGAATTCGACCGACAAACGTCGGGAGGTGATTCCTTATGAAATATTAAGTAGAAAATATACAGGACACTTTGTACCTAAAACTAATATTAAGGGTGGTATAAGCCCTTAATCATGGACAATTTTAAGTGTATTTGTGTAAAATAATGGAAATGAAGAAGCATTTAATGATGACAAGTTGATCATTGTTTCATACCACCGGGACCTTGAAGTACACATTAGAATCACATCAATACCTTGCACCCTAATACAAAATACTAGGGTGGCTACCCCTTGTATCACATGCCACTTTTCTACCATCAGGAATTACGAACTTTTATTACGGTTTTCTGCTAGAGAAGCACGTTAGAAGTAAAAAAGGTCGCCCTGTTATAAATGCTTATGACCAACCGTTTTCGTGTAAATTTTGTAAAAATTAGGGGACTGCAGTAAGACTGTTCTTACTACGTAGGCAATACGGCATACACGTTTGAATGGCTGGCTGCCTTATCAACTGCTATGACTGAGGGATGGGAGAGAATGGAGGCCTAGCATCTCATCACCAGCTATGATCATTAGATACAGTAACACAAAGAACTGAACAATGTCAGAGAACCGGGAAAGGAATCGGCCATGACCAATATCAAGGGATTCAACACATCATTCGCCTTGAGTGATTTCGGGAAACCATGGAAAACAGGAACAAGGATGGGCGGAGTCGGGAATCGAACCCGTAAATTCCTGCAACGTGATACACTTGTACCACCTCGCTCGTTGACAAGAATGGAGGAATATGCACGTACTGTACACGTTTTATTAACAATAAAGTAATGTTACATTCGCAATAATTTGTCTGTGCGCTTAAAGTCAATGTGTGATTTCAGACATACCATTCGTATTACGCACGTTCTTGTACATGTATCGCTGTAGTCGACTAACGAGGATTATATACGAAAGCAGTGGGTCGTGGGCAGTGGCGAGAATAATCTAGTTCTGGTACTAATGTCATACTGATCAATAAACATGTTCGTATAACAGGGGTATGCATTCTGTAAGTTCATATAAAATTCCGCAGTCATTACATCTCGAACAAGCGAGGTGGGACATTAAAAGTGAGGACACGTACTGGAATTTTTGTGACGTCATCCAGAAAACCTCGTAATAATTAAATGTTATGCAATCGTATTCAATATATGTATTATACTCTACAATTTTATAACGTTCAAAATGTATCAGAGTACACAACAGTGAATTCAGTGAACTTTATGGATCCAAATACACTACACAATGTAATATTTTCTTATTTATATTACAATCGTTGAAGTATTTTCACAGCAATGAGTGATTAAGAAAACCAAACTTATGTAGGGACAAACAGAAAACAGACTATTGAAGACAGATCGTGACATGACGTCGTACACACAAATACTACCAGTATAAAATGAAATACCTCTGACGACACCAAAATCTCTGTGCAAAATGAAATAATTAGTTTAATTCATGTTTTCATTAAAGTTTACTGGCCGTCCAAATAACCTTACATGAGAGGATTACTGAGAAAATATGTTGTGAATGCTCTCAAATACTATGTGGAAGTAGAAGTGAAAATAAGGGTAGTTAAGTAAGTTCTGATAACATCAAAATGCAGGAGGACGACAAACCAACGTGCAGCACACACATACGGCAAATAAATATTCTCAATTTTGTCTATCAATTACTGATAGTTTTCACTTAATAACTATGCTCAGGTAGACCATTTAAATTTCAGGGGTCTCCGCGAGTTTAAACCAAGTACGTCCAAAATATTACTGAACGGTTCTGTTCGGGAAAACGCGGCGGTGGGACGTAAACACTATTGAAATGGAGGTTTTACAGAGAATTCTTAATTTTTAAACCTCCCGATGCAACATGGGATCACCTCTGCAAGCCTCCTGGACTGACCAGCGGGACATTCATCCCTCATTCCTTCAGTGCAACTCAAAAGTGCAGGATTTTGACTCGGGGCAGCTCGGTGGCTCACACATGTCCATTCGCCATCACAGTTCATGGAACAGTCCCTTCCTTCAGCCACGTCCGTGCTTATTATTTGCCAACTGCACTTAAAATGTTTTTATGCTTCGCCAAATCACTCCGGTGCTGCACTAGACTGCTCTATTACTCCCGTACTGAGAATTCTTTACAAAAATAAATACAAAAAATGAAAGAACATTAGCAACTTAAAAATTCTAAGTAATAAAGTCAGCCCCAATATAACAGAAATACAAATACCATTTAAATGATGACATTAACATGAACAGGATTCAAAGTTTAAATGCCTGTAATTAAGGGCTCAAACCTACAAGTTACAACTGGTATTAAAAATTAGCAGTACCTTAATACACAGACAGTTCTAAAATATTTTGTTACCTGTACTGTAACCTCGTTTGTGATAACGTTATTAAACAACATTTCTCCATTCTCTTCAACGAGCGATGTGGTGCAAGTGTATCACGTTGCAGGAATCTACGGGTTCGATTCCCGACTCCGTCCATTCTTGTTCCTGTTTCTCATGGTTTCCCGAAATCACTCAAGGCGAATGATGTGTTGAATCCCTTGATATTGGTCATGGCCGATTCCTTTCCTGGTTCTCTGACATTGTTCAGTTCTTTGTGTTACTGTATCTAATGATCATAGCTGGTGATGAGATGCTAGGCCTCCATTCTCTCCCATCCCTCAGTCATAGCAGTTGATAAGGCAGCCAGCCATTCAAACGTGTATGCCGTATTGCCTACGTAGTAAGAACGGTCTTACTGTAGTCCACTATTTTTACAAAATTTACACGATGTCGGTTGGCCCTACGCATTTATAACAAGGCGACCTTTTTTACTTCTGACGTGCTTCTCTAGTATAAAACCGTATTAAAAGTTCGTAATTCCTGATGGTAGAAAAGTGGCATGTAATAACAGGGGTAGCCACCCTAGTATTTTGAATTAGGATGCAAGGTATTGATGGGATTCTAATGTGTATTTAAAGGTCCCGGTGGTATAAAACAATGCTCAACTTGTCATCATTAAATGCTTCTTCATTTCCATTATTTTACAAAAATACACTTAAAATTTTCCATGATTAAGGGCTCATACCATCCTTAATATTAATTTTAGGTACAAAGTGTCCCGTATATTTTCTACTTAATTTTTCATAAGGAATCACCTCCCGACGTTTGTGGGTCGAATTCAGCTGCATCCTGTATAAACTGGTATTTAGTTATTTAAAAAAATGCGTATATTGGTCAGGTACTAAAACTGAAAACAAAACTGCCAAATATGTGATGACTTTGGTGAACAAAAACTGGGTCAAACCAAATGCATCGTACCAGATTACACTACCAGTTTACCAAATGACACCTTCTACGTATTAGGTATAGACTTTATTTAAGACAGGATTTGGTAAGTTAGAAAATTTTGTTTAGATTTTGTTTGTGGATACTAAAACTGGAAAATTGGAAAATATCCCGTAAAAAGCTCTTGGTTTCTAAACTACCGCTAATACAATTTGCGTATTCGAAAATTCATCGCTTTATCCACCGGTTGCGCACCGGACATTCCTAATTTGTCGAAAAATCAAACGAAAAAATAATCATTTCAAATTATTTGAATTCACATACGTTGCGTGAAAATGTAAAATCTCATTTGTATATTTTTAATTTATGCTATATTTGTTAGCATTTGTTCAGGCTCGATTTCTTGGGAAACATAACGGTTATTTTGCATGCGCAGATTTAGCCATTTCATTACTAACAAGAAATGTTCAAAGGAAAAGATAATCTGGTTTATACCGGTTTACCAGCCACCGGTGGATTACACGATGTAGTTTCACGTACACAGAGTTAGAAATAGGTCTGAGAGAGAGGACAGTGAAGGTTGCCGGCCTGGAGCGCGCAGGTGCAGGCCTCGCTAGCGTCTATCCTCGGCGTCGCGACGCCATAAGGACTGGAGGCGGCGCCCCGACACGTCCACACATAGCCGCTTGCCATACCTGTCTGCCGTGACGTCATAGCTGGGCTCTGTTCCATGCAACACCGGCACAACGTCGCTGATTTCCTGGGTCAGATCGCTACTAGCTTCTGTTTCTGCTTACCGCCGACACACACCGACCACGAACTGTCTTTAATGGCTCTAAAGACTGTATTATGTGATTTCCGCTGACATAATTGGTTTTGTACGGTTTTTACAAGCTTTTAACAGCTTTGAAGATGTTAATAATAATAATTACATTTTATTAAAACTTCGACTTTAAAATTAAGCTCGCTTGAATCTTTGCTGTGTTTGTTATTTGTATACATGTTTACATGTTTTAAATTAGCCGAAAAGGGGAACAAAATTACCGTATTGTTTTAAAAGTATTTGATTTGCCGTGAATAGCCTAATGAAGCCATTGTTAGGCCTAATTTTTGTATCGGTTTAAACGAATTGCAATGTGAACTCATTACAGTTAATATTATTACGTGATAAAAATTGGAGTGACACTCTTGGTAGGTGCTCATAGCATATAATAATAGATTACGGATATATTACCAGTGTGTCTGCATACTAGATACATAATTATTTCGCAGACATCTTGTACATTTCCCTGTAATGGTATATACATATATTTTAAAAACGGTTTTTATGAACATAACAGTTCCGAAAAGGGGGGAGGGGAGTAAGCCATATCGCTTAGAGTTTCGAACTTCCGCTCTTAAAAATAATTACCAAGTGGCGTAGGCTCTAAACAATCCACTAATATGACATAAACACACACACACACATATATATATATGTTTAAACATTAGCAGACTGCTTCGTTTGTTTTAATTTCTTTTGCCACGTTAAGTGTAATTTTGAATTTTTGTGTGCCGTGTAATTCAAATAATATTTAAAAGTCCACGTGTCATTGGAATGGAAAATTCTCGTAATTTTAATCCTTTCGAGTGACTAACAAATTCATGTACCAAATTGTACGTTTTTTCGATGACGACAAAATTTGCCGTCAGTGTTCATTTTCGTACAGTTGTCCCGTGGAGCACTCCCCGCTCTCACACTGCAATACAACTTGTCCGTTCACGAAAGCCGGTACGGAACCAGGGAACGAAAATAGGGCAGGTTTAATCTACAAACCTGGTATGAAATACACCAAGCCAGGCGACAAAATGTGATATCTGCAGTAATGGCTGGTACAACATCTGGTTTTGTTGGCCTTGTGCAGGCTAGTGCGAAATATCGTACCGTGTAATTGTGCCCTAAAGAGATTTTTACACGGTTCTATATTCCACAGTTGCCTACCTACCAGGTGCTATACCATGCGGAATTGCAGCCAACACGGAATTTCAGTCTCAATTATTGTATTTCATAACATCAAAACGGGCAAATTAATTTTTCATCACAGTTACAAACTTTATATTTGTATAGAACAAACATGTAATATTGCTCTTACTTTTCTGTTATGTATGTCACGTGAAGACGTCTTTTTTAACAGTTATATTAGCAAAATTGAAGTTCCTGGCAAAACAACCAATGTCAAAAAAGTTACTTTTCAGGCGATACAAAAAAACACTATCCAAGTGTGATTCTGTGTTACAATGATATATGGAAAAATTCAAACACATTTGCTCATATAAGAAAGAACCCTTTTGTTGAAACTTTTTTACATACTGTAGTTTTCCTTAGCCGTCCTCTAGGAACTCTCAAAATGTCTAAAAAGACATAAAAAACGGAGCAAGGAATGAAAATGACTCCCATGTTATATAAGACGCGAGTTATCTGTCTCATACCGTCTCGAATGTTAAATAGGAATCACTTAGACATTCGTCTAGTTCTGCGAAGATATTAAGCAGTGAAATTAAGTGCATTACACATCAGCGATGTATACAATCACAAAATAAACAGCTGCGGAGCGCGAGAAGTCAGATAGCATTAGAAGAGTAGGTCAGGCATCTACGTGTCGGTGAAGGACGAACTGTCGTACACGTACGCGTCGCAAAAGTGTCGAAATAATTTGCAACGACAATAATTTAAGTATCAAAACCTTTCGTGGAATCATCTGTATTGACATCTTGGATGTGCGATAGATTAAACTAATAAAGAAATTTTATAAAATCGTTAGAATTTTTTTTATTCATGACAACAGCTCTGAAAAATATAAATCAACATAACTTGTTAAAGTTTGATATAAACCATAGTATTAACTGTCAACAAGATTTAGTTAATACAGTTTAATCGTTCAGCGTTACTACTATAAGCAGAACACGTAGATTTGCTCTAGTAGCGTACGCTTGGGTTAATTTATGTTCTTATCTTCAATCAGTGAGTCGTGTATAGGCCTGTCTTAGTTGGTTAGCCATTTCATTCGTTGCCGATTCCGTAATTGAAAGAACCCATTTTATCCTCGATAGAAGATTTCACGATGTCCAAATATCTCTCAAACCTTTTAGATGAAGCAGTAGTGGCATATGTAGATTCAGCCGTATTCGTAACACTAAATCGCCATTTAGTGCAACAAAGGACGATTGAGACACACAATCTTTATACATAATTGAGAACACTGACTGACTGGCATATAAAACTGCAGTCCAAACCACTGAACCTATAATCGTGACATTTTTTGTGTGGTTTCCCCTCAGGTCGTAGGCGAGTACTAATAAGGGATTATTCGAAATTCGACCTCTAAGGGGGTGGAAAGCGGTGAAATGTATTTACGAAGAAACGTCAATACAGCTCAAACCCGATGGCCTATCTTCGTAGCTTTTAATTCAGCGGGACGCATATAAAAATTCATATCAGCCAATTGCAGGATTTTTCGAAATTCAACATTTAAGAAGGTGAAAAGTACTTAACATGTGTTTCCGGATAACTATCAATATCCATAGAATCCTTAGGGATAGAGAGTTGGTATTCACTTGCTTACGTAAATACCCAGAAATACGTTTTAGGATTTTTTGAAATTCGACTCTTAAGCTGTAAAAAGGGGCAAAATACGTTATTTATGAATCGTCTATATCACTGAAACACAATTGACTATCATCGTGATTTTTACTTCAATTGGTTACGTATACAGATGTATGGGACAGAACTCCAAGGCGTTTCGCAATTCTTTAACTAAGGGGGTGAAAATACATTAAATGTGTTTTCGATTATTCCTCGAAATCTATTGAATTAATCGAGATATCGAAGTGCTCTTTGCTTTAGATTGATCATTTTGTAAATATCCCAAACAGCATTAAAATATATTCTCCGAATTGGACCCTAAGAGGTACAAAAAGGTAAAATTGTGTTTTCGATTCACATTCGATATATATATCGATCCTAGTGTTTTTTTATACAGCGACGTGATTTTTGTTTATAAATGATGCTTACTCGAATATCTGAAAAGTAATTTCCAGGAATTTTCTGATGAAAAGTGGCGAAATGTGTTTTTAATTAATCGTCAATATACGTAAATGGCAGTAAAAAGTTTTGAAGATTTTTAAAATTTCGAACTCTAAGTACTGTACAGGAGTGAAATGTGAATTTTAATGAATGATCGATTTTGTTTCCACAGAAAGTGCTCTCGTCGTAATTTTCACTTCACTGGGATACTTGTACAAATATTTAAGATGTGAAATTAAGATTTTTCGAATTTAGACACCTGAAGGATTGAAAAGGCATACAATTTGTTTTCTGTTAGCCGACGGTACTTACCGTAACAAGTAGAAATATTGAGGTGTTGTTCGCGTCAGAATGATGCCTACGTAAGTACCTAAAAAAGTAATGCAAGTTTTTTAATTTATAAGATAACTTAATTATTATGAAGAAAATTTAGTTTGTAAACTTTCAAGGAAGAAAGCAAGTACGACCAACGAGAAATATATTATACAGGAGTTTCATTTTACAATTCTGCTGAGGCGTGTTGTTGAGCCCAGGACATTAATATTTTATTTTTAAAAACGTTTTCGTAAATTCGACGTTATGTGGCTCAGTTGTTTGTAGCTCCTGTTCGGGAGGTTCTGGGGTATATTTCTTTAAAGGCTGTGCAAATGTGCAAGTATGACACACATAAAAAGCAAGGAATATTAAATTAGTGCAATTTGGATGAAGTTCAAAAGGGGTGAAAATGGATTATGCAGTCCACTATCTACTGAAGTTCCTCGACAGCATCAACCCAAATATACTATCTCACTAACTTTAAGGTTGGGGCACCAAATAAGTTTATATTTCATCGAAACATTAACAGTCTGTAATTACCCCACAACATCAACTTTGATGTACATTTAACAGTCTGTAATTAGCCCACAACATCAACTTTGCTGTGACTATAAATAAGGCCCAAGCGAAGTCTCTTTTAGTTGCAGGGACTATCTTGAGACTGTTTTTCGCATTAACAGCTATAGCTGCTTATCCGGCTGCACAGTTAACTCAACTAGCAGATTTGTCATTCTAACGCTTGATGACTGAACTAACTATCTGGTGTACAAAGAGTTATCTACTCTGAGTAAAACACGCTAGCAAAGCCGCGGGCGCACTGCGATTGTGATATAAAACTTGTATAATGTTTTCCACGTTATTTCATCAACGACACACTTTAAAGGTTTTCATTAAATTAATGTAATACTTTTATTAAATACTAAAGGAAAGGAAATTTATACGATAAATAAACACTAAAAAAGGTTTCGTATCTATGTGTTTCAATATTTTGGCATGTGTTATGTGGGAATCATTTGAATAACTTCTAAGAGATTACTTTAATTCTCACTTCTCAGATATGTGAAAAATATACTGTAAGCTGAATGATTATGATTAAAATACTTTCTGTGCAGATAACAGTAAAATATTGCTTTGGATAAGGACATAGCTAGGGTTTTGCCGAAATTGAAGATTTTCTATAAGAAAACGATTATATTTGGGTAAATTCGTATAACTGACAGACTATTGTATTCAATAGCTTGAATACTAATGTTCAGTAGTTGTATTTGATAACTTAAATTTCTAGTTGATTGACATAATAAAATAATAGGTGTTTACAGCCACATTACATGTAAGAGGGATAATTGGAGATGAGCCTTGGGTAAACCAACCCTTTAAATATTTTGTTAAAATTATTTGAAAGTTAGCGGACGCATATAACACACTATTGAAATGTATAAATAAAGAACTAATGAGCAATGACAATAGAGAATTATGGAGAAGCTATGCAACAACCTCGTATCAATTTATGTAGCGAGAGTACAGGCAAATATGTACGTTAATTATTATTTTCTGTTTGCCATTGACTGTACACTAGACAGTGATGCGGCAAGCACCGGCAAGCGATCATGGATACTGGCATGTAGTTGAAAACACAAGCCATATGTGACAAATTGTTTTCATATTTTATTGAAAACAAAAGTAGTATAAGAACTACCTAAGGGTAGTTGAATGTAACCAAACGATGGTGATGTATATATTACCTTGAAAGTAGAAATTTTCTGAAAACGGGAGCATGCATTGCAGTGAGTATAGTTGACTTAGCCAAATAAATCTTACTTAAAACCTACCTTCTATTATCCCACACACAACTAATAAAGTGGTTTCAAAAATATGTTACAAAATGTTAGTGAGCACTAGCGTTTTAATGTATTCAAATCGCATAAAGAAATCATTTTCTAAACAGATGATAGTTTCAGATTGGGATGAAATTAATTTAGATATTTCTCTCTTGGTATAGTACAACGTTTGCTGCGAACGTGTTACTGTGTTATAAATGGCGTAGTACTGGCTACATTTTAGATGACAATGCTCAATCTATAGTAGTTAGACATTTACAGTAGTTATGTCTTGCGTGTATGGGATAATAGAGAACTTGAAGTAAGATTTATACTTGTCTGATTGAATTACACAAGTTGGTCGGAATGCTCCTATTTAAAAAAATTTCGACTTTTAGGACTCGATATTACGAAAACAGTGACCTGTTAGTTACATTTAAGTACCGACGTTAAGATTTTATATTTCTCGAACACTGTAAGTGAACAAAAAAAGCTGACTATGGCCTAACGTGAGAACAACGTGAACATTATAAGAGAGTGTATACAGCGAGAAGAATCACGAGAAGACGTCAAAGACACTCTCTATGAGAGGTAAAATCATTGGGCTGAAAATAATAATGTAATAGCATTTCCGAAAAATCTACAGCTTCCGCACAGTAAGTTCAAACTTTTATAAAAGCACATTTTGACATATGTCACAGAACATTTTACTTCCAGTTATTTACGTGTATTTAAAAATAAATCGATTTGCGTATTTGATTTTCTACTATCTGGCCGGCTGCGGCTTTGCCCGCGTGAAAATATGTAATTCAAACAGTACCTAACTCTAGATAAATTATGTAATGAAGGCATTTAACAGCTAGCGTACTCAATAACACTCGGGGTAAAGAGCGCGCGCAATATTCTCGTATGATATAGTAATTTCTATCGCAAAGTCTTGCACGGGATACGACCCCGTAACCCCACCCCTCCCACAACACAAACTTTATACAATACCTGAGTGAATGTTTAAAGGCAGGCCGTGATAATTCTTTTGTTGTATGTACATGCTACAGTCCAAAGAGGTTTTATTATGAGTAGGTTGGCAAAAAGAAACAACTGTTGAATTATTTCTCCGTGATCATTCTCTTTTTTCGGGAAACTAACGTTTTACTGCTTTTCACATTATTAATTTTAGAATTTCATAAAATCCTGAATTTGAATTGTAGATTTTTACATAAGCTTAATTCTTATCAAAAATCATCTCGATATCTCTACGGCTATAATCGGTACGGATAATTATTTGAAAACACATTTTATTTTTTAACAGCTTTCAAGGACGAATTTCGAAAAATTCTGAAATAATTTTTTTGATGTTCACGTAAGATTTATTTAAATGTAAAAACCATTTCAGTACTTTCACTGGTTTAGGAGACAAATGGGATTAATTGAAAAAACGTTTTATTTTTTTAAGAGCTTTCAAGGATGAATTTCGAAAAATTCTAAAAATCCTTTTCAAATATTTACTTAAGTATCATTTTAAAGAAAAATCACCTCGCTAACTGAAATGGTTTAGGAGAAATCACGGATTAGTGAAAAACACATTTTACGGCTATTCAACCCCTTAATTTTCGAATTTCGCAAAATAAAAAAATAGCAAATATGCATTTCTTTGGGATATATTATGAATTTAAAAATTTATGATAGCTTTCCCGGTTAATGAGATATCAGGGACTCTTTGAAAACACATTTCACCCCTTTTTACCCCTTTAATTATCGAATTTTGAAAAATCCATTTTTAGTGGGTGTCTATGAGCCAAGGGGAATCTTCCCTCAAAATTTCATGATTCTAGGTCCAGCGGTTTTGGCTGTGCGTTGATGAGTGAGTGAGTGTGTCAGTCAGGACACTTCATGTTATATATTAAGATTAAATAATTTTAGAATACTGGATGTAATGTTATCAGTGACCTTTTTGCAACAGTTACGTTTCTAAAAAGTTGGATTTAACTCTAGGGCACGTATACAAAGCGCACAGTTCTGACCATATCGTCTGATACGTTTGGGAATTGATAGTGGCTTAATGAAAACACAAAGAGGACTGGCTTAGTATGGACGCGAGTGACTACAAGCCAAGATGATTGACGGATTGTAGCACAGGCACGGGTCAAATAATGACAACCTGGTTTACATTAATGGCCCGTGTTTGGGGCTCCTTTGTGTCCACAAACCATTACCCGACTCTTTGCAGAGTCATATCTGTGAACCAAGAGCCATCATATTGCTGTCATTAAATCTCACACAACATCAGCTCCGGTTGTAATGGTGACAGGTCAGAGTCAGCGTGGAACGTCATAGACTGGCGTTGTGTAAGTGCTGCTTCATTATGAGGACTGGTGATCATCGTGCCCGAGTTTGGAGTGCCCATGATGAGCATCACACTCAAAAATTCACCTCACACTCAGGAGGACAGAGGTTCTATTCGCGGTCCGTCCGTTCTGATTTCGATTTCCAAAGGTTTTCCGAAATCACTCCAGGTGAATGCTGGGGTGGTTCCTAATTATCGGCAAAGGCAGAAGCCTCTCCGTTTATGACTGGACCAGTGGTTGTCGCCAAACACGTCGCTGACCACATAACGTTAAGCCCCGCTTTCTACACTCAACCCTACCATAGAGAGACGCACTTCCTTTACAGCAGACACTGTGATCTGCGGACTCGGAGCCTACGAAAGCTTATTCTCTCCAGTGTTACTGGGAACATTAACGATCCAGTGATACGTGGATGAGATGAAACACCACTACTGGTACAATTTTGATCGGTATTCCAGGCTCGGGTTGTCCATGGCCACTTCCGCAGAGTCAGAATTTACCACGGCTCTCACGCTCCCGTCGTAACTTATTCTCATGGGTGGAACAGGTTAAACTGCACCCTGCTGCCACCCTGCAACTGTATATCGTATTTGGAACTGTGTATACCCTTCTGCCGCAGGACTGTTCGGTGCCCGCTAAACTCCACGCCGGAACTTGATGCAGTGTTATTTCAGCGTACGGGATTGAAATGTGCTGTAGAATATGATTGGTGTATCATAGATCTACAAGTGTTCTGCTGCTCGTTTTGTGTGATTATGTGTATTACTTATACGTATGAAATCTAACATATGATTTCAATATTAACCTGCTGTATGCGTTATGTTATTATCGTTTGATAGTGTACTTTTGAAATTGAATAAATAATATATTTAATGTCCACGAAAATTAGTATTGACTTTTTCATTAACACTGGAGTACTATACTGGGAGGAATATTCTTAATTGCATTAGTTAAAAATAGCTGAATTTGTTAACTGATATTATTTTTAAACATGACAAACGAAAGAGGCTAATTTTGGTTTATACATATATTATGGTTACAGAGTTATGATACCTTAACAGGAACGGTCTTTTGACTACTATTTTCAATATAACTTTGTACAGTACGTCTGACATTTACATAAGTCAGTTGTTGCTGCAGAAATAATCTATCGACTTGGAGAGATTGTAAGTGTTCACAGATCAAAGATGATGATACGGATGCCATGAACGAGTATTGACGTTGGTAAGCCAAAGGCCAGCAAAATTACTAACAGGAAGACCCTTGGCGTATCATGTTCATCATGATGGTGAAATGTTCACTGATACGCGGCTGATGTGCGAAGTACGTAGTTTGTATGCAACCAGCTGTTTTATAGTAGTAGTGATAACACAACAACGTTTGGTTATTAATGGCAGACCATTGATTTTCCGTACCTACAGACCGGTAATTATCTTGATTGATTGGCATAGATAGAAAGAGTACAATACATGAACGTGGTTCCTTCACATGCAGATGTATACCTTGTGAACTCTGTTTGTAGGTGTACATATTATCAAGCTTGTACACCACTGTGAATAGCTGACTGACTGTTTGCATATTCTTTGTTCCGGTAGAACCTAGATTGCCATGGTGAGAGGCGATTGGTAAGATCAATCCACAATGTTGGGGAAAGTTCCTATACTCATGTAGGGATGTTTACGAATACGGCATAGCTAGCATGCAAACATCTCCTGGTCGGAGCCCCAATCTTAACTTAATGTCACACGCGGTGACGTTGCTGCTTCAAGTGTAGCTGTGATTGTGGCCAGGTCGTAAACCTCGCTAGTTTAAGAGGCCATTATCTCCTAGTATGGCGGACAAGAGAATTGCCTGCTTCAAGCTATAATATGTGCATGGAACTCCTGTGCCTGGTTTGCTAGACTGATCTCTTCGGTCGTCAGTGAGAGATTTTGGTCAGCGTTTAACATCAAAGTCTTATTGCGCTGGTAAGGGGTGACATGAGATGAATATGGAGCAGCGCAGGAATGAGGGGAGGGAGGAAACGGGAGATCCTCGCAAAAACTCGCCTACCAACGGCTTCTCCCGGCACGATTCCTACATGCGAAAATCCGGGGACCGACCCCGCAGAGAATAGAAGTCGGATCACCGTGTTGGGAGGCGAATGATCTGAAAATTCGGCCACCGCGGCCCCCTATAAACATAGACAGTCTCTGAGTAATGTTTAAATCTCTTTGTTAAATTGTAGGGGATACGAAGACGAGTAAAATGATACAGTACATTTATGGTCGCAGAGGCTGGGAAGAGCTTGAAACGTTGTTCAGGGATATTCTGTATAGGTAGATACTTGTGCAGGTTTGATTGCCGCACATATTCGCGTATGACAACAACTTTCCGATTCGCCAAACTGTTTCGCTTCAGACGTTAAAATAGGTGGAAATCATCATCTGAGAGAAAACTATGAATTTTATGGTAAAGGTTTACAAATTTTTTAAATATTTTCTTAAGAATTTTTTTTCTGTCATTGCTATATAGCCTACACTGGTAAAAAGTTCCGTGAATTTACGGACAATTTTACAATAATGTATGTTACATTAACGGAAACATTATTTTGTAACGCAATTATACATAAATTTGTTTCATTAATTAAACATATGTAAAACTGCTGGAATAAACTAAAAATAACCGTACGCATTATTGTGTCTGAATCCTAAAAAAGTCACATAAATATACGAGTTTCCATAAGTGGAGCTAGTTACCTTTCATAAATTAACGGACACATATTCACCAGCACTTCTCCGTAAAACTACGAGAATAATTTTATAACAGTGCCACCTAATGTTCGTGAGAATTTGCAGGAACTGTTGTTTAGCACTCTTTAGTAACATACTAAAAAATTCCACTGGCATTAGGTACCATTTAAATACAATCATGTACGCCTTTATAAATTTTAACGAAAATTTACCGTCGAAAAACGGAAAGTGGCCGAAAAAATAAAATACGCAAATGTCTATAGTAAATATACAAAACTGAATCAAACGTAACATTTCCATAAGTCTACGGGCACTTGCCCGGAAGAAATCGTAAATTTTCGGGTTAGAGAGCTGTAAATATTACGGTTATATATTAATAACATCACCGGTAAATCTACGAATATGTAGAAATGCAATCGTAGCATTGTAGACCTGTAAGTATGGCTCAGTTCCGTGTGATGAAACTGCTTTACGGAAACTTCTGTTGGATTAGAATATAACTTTCCGTGAATTCATGGAAGTGTTCGGAGAAATGTTTACCAGAAATCCCGTAAATCTACGGAGAAAATTTTTACAGTGACTTCAATGATAATTCAATAAACCTGCGTTGAAAGACATACTTTTCATTTTCTGTTGATATATTAGATATTAAAACTAAGATTATTCTTAAAAATATTTGGCGAGACATATTGACGTACAATTCATGACTAATAATTACAGTCTTTGTACTTCAAACAATATGAAAATCGCTGACGGGTGTTGTTACAATTTTTTCTATCACATCTTTTATATACAAGCTTTAATTCTTTTGCTATAAAATCAAAGAAATGCTGTGTTCTTATTACAAACGTCGCTCAGACATGTGCGCTATACAATTATGCCGTTCTGAGCTGTAATGTGATTGCGTTTTGATGTAATGTCGTATTCGCCAACTGACCGCATATATGGTAGAGTTTTTATCAGTCGAAACATGAGTATTAATTACTGTGGAATTGTTTTTGTATTCAGACACAGTTTTCTTTTCATTGAACGACACGTGTCTCAGTGTTCTGCATATTGTCTACGTGCTTCTGACTGCCATAAGTCTCGGCCAGTACTTTTCGCGAAAACACTGTTGCGCCACTTTGTTTCAGTACTTTACGTCCACACCTGCAGCTCTACTTTGTGGCTACTGGCAGCGTATTTTTGTGTGGAGGCGTGACTGTACCAATCAGTATAAGATAACTGCGACACCACATGTATCTTATTAGCGCGTAGGACTTCAAGACGCGCTTATGGTTTAAATCACCGAATTGCTGACCACGAATCAGAACTGCAGGTGTGCACATAAACCATTGAAACATGTTCGTAGAAAACATTTTCGTGAAAACTACCGGTCCCTAGTTTCAAGATGTTCTGTAACATAAGTTTTGTGCCTCAGTGTACTTTGAAATGTGTAAATATTCCCAGGGTTTATTCAAACTTATGCCGTGCATCCTCCTTGCTCTATGTGCAGTTTCATCAACGGAGTTTTTTTAAAGTATTACTCTCTTGATTAAAAATAGTAGCCACTGTTCCCTGCCACAGTAAAAACTTTTTAACATACGTATATACCATATTTTTCTCTAATTTATTTACTAATAATGATAATAACGATAGTTACATGTTTGTTGTAAGATATACTACTTTTGAATTTTTCTTTATTCTTAACGATTAACTGGTACAATAGCTCCAAATATGAAAATTTATAGAGCTGCCAGAACTGTACTCAGTAAGGATGAGTGGCTAATTTTGTGTACCAGATGTTATATGTAGGCATCAATATGAACCTGCTGATTGGGTAGTTAAAAGTACGGTCAAAACGGGTTTCTGTAACCTATACGCTATACTCATTAGGAAAGTAAAGGCGGGTTTTTAAAATGTAAATATAAACATTAACGTAGGTGTTGACATGTTCAGAAGATGTGAAAATGACTTGTTAAATGCTGCGGTTTCCAGTAGTACATAGCAGAGCATGTACGTAGGTGGGATTTCTTTAAGCGTTAAACGAAATAGTTATATTTTATGTCTTAAGTAAACGCTCTAAGGGGGAGGGGCGAAACGCAACACTTATATGGCGAAGGAAAATAACACTAACAGTCAAACTTAGTAAGAAAGCTAGATCTATCAGTTCTTTATCATTTTCCGCTGATTCCAAAATGAAAATACTGAACACGATAATTGGCCTACGGGACACCAAGAAAATTATACAACTACTTTTTTTAATCTTTCCGTGCGTCTGTTACCTGCTTTGCTCTGTAGTTCAAATTTCGATCGTGTGATCACGTCGTGTACATTCTCCAGTAAAAGCTTAAAATGTTTAATGCGAATAATGTCACGAGTGGTGACACGCAAACATTAATTATTATTTTTGTCTGTGTAGGTACAGCGTGATTTTACTTCCCACGGAATATCTTTCGCGTTGTTGATATATTTTACTTTTGGCCAGCTATATTTAACGAAATAGTTTTAAATAACTTTGGAGGCTGAGTGAACTAAACCTACATGAAACGAAATGACATAAAATTAATGGAAATAGAAAATAATAATAGCTGTAAAAATGCTTGATTAATACCTCGACACGCTATTTGAATAAGATGTAGCGCTGTTGTAATTTGATACATAACTTAGAGCACGTAAAATATATTATACATTCCCACTTAATGGATCTGAGATATGATTCATTTGAAGAAAATTGTTATGTGTCCTCTGAATATTTTAGTAACATAAGTGGGTGTGACTTTGAATACTTGGGGGGTGGTTTTGGGACATTAAAAAATGTTACTTTTTCGCAAATATTGCAGCCTTAAGTAAATAAATGTAGTTGCACAAGTTCCAAGAAGTAAGTATCCATATTACATTCAATTAACATCTACTTACGGTTGACACACGTCGAAAATAACAATTGTGTAAAACTGTCCCGAAGTTCTCCCACGTGTCCACAGTATATCCGCTTACGGTATTTATAAAAAAAACTCAAATATTTTAGTATAATTTATTGCACACTTATAAACTGCCAAAACTTAAAAATAAACTGTACTTTAAATATACTCCTTGTAAATTATTGAACTATGTCAAATTTTGAAATGCGTCTGTATGTATGTATGTCTTTCTTTTTTTTTT
Source organism: Medauroidea extradentata (assembly GCA_003012365.1). Lineage (NCBI taxonomy): Eukaryota > Metazoa > Arthropoda > Insecta > Phasmatodea > Phasmatidae > Medauroidea > Medauroidea extradentata. The sequence continues at coordinate 18,042 of PNEQ01071534.1, forward strand.
GTTGTTTTGGTTTACTGATGTTTAGACTACAGTCCAAACTAGGTTTGTTTTCTAATTTTTTAGTTTTTAGTTAGTTTTTTATTTGTCTCATACTAATGTTTCTGCAATGACACAATATTGCAATGGTGTATGTCCACAATACTATAGAACCTAGTTCTTAAAATTCTGATACCTGTTGTTAGCGGCTGCCCCTACGAGTCGGCATTGTGCAGGACAGTTGACTAAGGCTGGTCGTATAAATCTCAGGGGTTTCTCAAAGCAGCGCCAAACTTAATAATGAGAGGTTTTAATAGTGAAGGTTATTGGTGTTAGGTTGAACATGTATTTGCTGTTACTTTCTCGAACTGTTTTCATTTACCTACATAATTTATAAATATGTGTCCACGTAGGACATTTGATGAGCGATGTTTAACCTCTACTTACGTAAGGAATATAATGTGTACGTGATAATGTTTTCCCATGTTCAGAAACAGAAAGACAAGCACGTGGGAAAAGTGGTACTCCCTGGCGTTCTCTCGGAGACCTCCCGTTTATCCTGCACTTGCATCTCGTCGTTGCTTTAGCCCCATCTAATTTCACTTTTTCGTTCTTGTTGGACGATGCGTGTGTCTCTCGGGTAGATCTGTGGAGAGATTATGGTCAACATTTAAAGAGCTGACGAGGATTGTTTTGTAAGAGTACTGAAATGAAACATAAAGAGGGAATCGGAAAAACCCAGAGCAAATGACCAACAACAACATCCGCCACGTTACCCACGTATGAAAATCGGGTCGACCCCACCGGGACTTGAGGGGGTGGAAGACGGATGATGTAACCACTTCTACACCGCGCTACTCGGATAGAGTTGCTGACCCCACCTTCACCTCACCATGAACTTTATAATTCTTTACGATCCTTCTTGCAGCGGGGCAAAGTCTGTGGATAGTCATTATATGAAGGAGAAATAAATGCGCAATGTGGAGACAAGGCAACAATCACTATGTGTGTGTGTGTGTGTGTGTGTATGTGTAATTTTAGCGAGCTATATCTCTTCAGTGCGAGGCATCATCGAATGTATTGTGTGTGCGTTTGTAAATTTCTTCCTTAATCGAAGTATTTAATGGATTCTTCACCAATTATTTGACACTAATGTTGATCAAACGTTTCTTATTACCGCAGGGGAAAGTAATTTAATGTATTAAAATCCAGGGAGCGCGATGTCGTGACTCTACGTAAGTTTGTAATATACAGCGACGGCCAAGAGAGCGTTTAATAAGAAGGGATACAATCATTTCACAGAGCCTCAGTCTGGGCTGGATTGGTTTACGTTTTTAATATTCAAAGGACAATTCTTTCTATTCATATATTCTTAATTTTTTGGTGCCCTTTGAATCAATCTGTGTTGGCCTGTTTGTTTTTATATGAAGCCGTAACGTATTTCGTTAAAGAACACTTCTTTGTTATTAATCTCGTCCATGTATTAAATAGATTCATTTCTAATTCTTTCGTGTAAGACAGACTTTCATAGTGTGATAACATCAGGAACAATCATGCACATTATCGGATTTGGAAACGAAATGTCATCGACCAATAAACAATGCATCATCCTTAAGAAGAGTCTCTAGAAAGCTGTGTTCTGTAAAAGCAATGTCTGCGCGTCAACGAATACGTCCGGGGAGCCCAGTTTCTTTACAGGAGATGTAAAAAAAACTATTATCTGTGTACACAATCTTTACTTTACTTCTATCGTATATCATTAGAGAGAAAAAATTGTTAAATTACTAAAAATAATAATATTTGGTCATTGGTGCTCAGTTTCCTGAAGGCAAAGTAGAGTAATACATCCTGGTGTCTGTATTTTTGTCCTTTGATTTCTGATACATGCAATAATAACATGCTCTTACAGATGTAATTTGAGTGTCATTGGACTAGAACGACCTCTATCGGTCTCGAGCTCTTGGGCCGACTCTTACTTGTCCATCACTTGCCGTAACTCCTCTATTCGCAAAGCTCTCAACTATAGTCTGTCTTCCGATGGAGAACTCCGCTTTTAACTCTGCACACACGCGCCAAGGAACACTTTTGTAGACAGCTTGCATACCAGGTAACGTTGTACACGGAGAAGATAGCCACATCAGCTCTGCACATCATTCGGAGATATAAATACCGAGATGTTACAGCCAAAGGACGGGTGTAACAATATCAGTGGAACTGCAAGCTGGCGTGATAAAAGTTTATGTAGAATGTAGAGGATCAGAAAGACACATGGAACATGGACAGAGGGTAATACGTTAGCGTTGTACACCATTGACACACAATACGGATAAACGGCGCGGTAATAAAAGAGAGAAGAGAAGGGAAAAGAAAGGATGAAGGGTATAATATATACAAGAAGAGGGAGATGGCAAGCACATATCGACCAGATGTGCTAGCAGCTAGAGCAGAGTGCAGGGTCAGTGGAAACACTCCAGTGTGCATGCATATGACACAATGTGCAACCTCCTTGATATGTAGCGTGGAGAAAACATGTCTGCAGACGTCATCTTCTGCAGTTGCACGAGTACCAACACAACAGTTCTCCTCCTGGACTCTTGTTTCAAATACGGCGAGTTGCAGTGGAATGACATTGTCGTGGCCCAGAAAAGGAGTGAAAATTTTGCAAACGTATTCGTTAGAACATTTTTGTTCATAATGATATGGTTGATTTAACTCTGCCATATTGTTTGTTGACTACAGTATTCAGTTTGTTCAACTCATTGTGATCTTTTATTCAAGGCATTCTTTGAACTCTTTGTGATAGTACCGTCTGATATTAAAGGATAGTGATAATGTTTTGGAGTTACATTAAGCTAAAAGTGTTACTTCTTGTATTGCGGGAACTACACTATAAAAATAAATTGTCACGTAATAAGTGAAATAAGTGCGACAAACTTTTAACCTGTTACTATTTTGGCAATGATTACAGACACTTCGTTTTAATTCACTGTCATTGGCAGTTTTGAATGTCACTTTCTTTGACAACACTCAAAGCTTAAGTACTGTGTGACCAAAGGTAGTAATAAGAAAATTCGAGCAATTATCCACCGTCCATTGCCACATAACATACGCCAAGTTTAAATGTTACACACCCAAGTAGATAACAATTTGGAATACAATACATTTCACAGTGTAAAATATATATTTACTACTAAGTATCGAAGCTAGTTAATATGGTCCAACAACACGCGTAATCGGGCAAATAAATTTTTGGCATGCAGTCAGCTGAACAAACCTTCCCTCTTTCTGGTATGCATACGAAAGACTAATTTTTTTCCCGCACGAGACATTTATTCACCGAAAATTGTTGAAATCTGTTTCGTGTTTAAAAGTAGTTTATTTTTTTTAAGGAGAGACGTAAAATATATACATAAATAGAGGCTGTGACCTCATATGCCATGGATGATTACGATGAGAAAGCAACTGCTAAATTATAATTTTAAACTGCAATGTTTGTTTTTGTGCCATTAAAAAGCTTCCTGCGTTCATATTAAGTTTGATCAGTCCATTCCCAAATTGTGACCTATCTGTGTATGTAGATTTTCTGGAAACAGTGAAAAATAATATGACGTGAGTTACTTAATGTTGTGGTATGAATTTTTCTACAGATATTACAAATGTCTAGAAATTATATCTAACCCTAGCAAGGAACATACTTGACCATTATCGTTAAATGTTATATGTGTGTTCAAGGGAAACTTAGAAAAAAAAATTATTGCTCATGTGATTTCAACCTTCAACCACACTTGCACACTGTCAACTGTACACAAATAATATAATTTAATGGATTATTTTCGGGATTAAGAATATTGTTGGTGCGAAATGTGAATCAATCCTCGTGTATAAATTGTGCAAGCTCAGTATGTTGGCTGTGCTGTACTGAATTTTGCTTGAATTTTGCAGGAAGACAGTCCGCTCGAGAGACGTGGCGGGCTGTGTCGGTATCCTGAAGTCATTGGTTCGAGTCCTTGCTGAAGCATCCATGTTCGGACTCGGCCCCACCGCTGATTAGGTCAGTATTCTATGTGATACAAGGGTGTAATCATCTTTCATAAAGTCACATGTGTGAAATGTCAAACTGTAAAAATAATTAGGATTCGGTAAAATTAATTACAGAATCTGACATTAATATTATGATGAAAAGATATAGACCTATTGAAACGCATATTTTAATTACTTTACGAGAAAGCTAACATGTATAATATCGGAATATAGTATCAGTAGGACAGCATAAATAACATACACGAACACTTTGGCAACTGTCCTCAAGTATGGTATGATCATCTAGAACTGTTAGTACGGTATTGCATGGGTTCAATGAAATGATCACTGAAAATGATCTCAGGCCTGAACAATTGGAGTTAACAGTGTGTAAAGTGAGCTGGCCATGACAGACACTTGATATCCTCCTAGTTCAGCATGTGCATGAGCATTATTTTCCAGGAAACTGGGCAACTCACCAAAGGCACTAGCATATCATGACATACCTGTCATTGGGTTTGCCTGATCCCCTGATTAATTTTGACACATCCAGTAAATAATGTGACCAGTATTTTACACAGAAGAAGGCCATAGGTTGGTTTGTTTAAATTATAATGTAGCTATTTCAAACTGAAAAAAACCGGCAAATGGAAAGCGTCAGTCAATGCCCTCCTTTTAAAATTGATGTGTTTCTGTACGTAGCTATAGTTTACAGTCAACATAAACATACCCAGTACAAAACTGAATTAGTTTTGCAATATTTTACTTTTTGCATAGTTTTATTCAAAACATGTCTAGTTAAGGAATGGTGTAGAATTAATTTTGTACATTGATACTAAACTTTAATAGACGCTACAGTGTCGTATTTGTCAGCCCATTCGGCTCACACCACGGCGACACGGGCTGGTCCCCTGGGGTTTCGTCCCAATTTTTTCATGTAGGGAATGAATCGCGTGTTTTCGTTGGTGGACGTGTTTTCATAGGGCATCTCTTACTTCCTTGCCTTTGCATTCCATTCATGCTATCTTCGCATCTCATTTCATCCAGTCAATGTGTCGGCTAGACAATAGGCTAGATAGAGCTACCGGCCCTATCTTCACCCCGAACTTATTATTATTATTTACCTTGCCGGATATATGAGATATTATATCATAGACGTGCATCTAGTATTATTATATTACAGTCAAACCTGATAACAAAGCAGCAGTGACACTGCCTTAAATAACCATGGCACAGTTAAGGGCGAACTTTTCTCAGACGAAGAAAGGTTGAGAAGTTGGATCTTATACCACAATTAGTTGAAGCAGCACATCTAGTTTGTAAACCACGATACTGACTTTATATTCCATGTAAGCACAACAAAATTTTACACTGTTTTACTTTATTATTTTCCATATACTTGTTGTGTAAATGTACTTGTCACTGAGTAAACAAGTGGGTTAGAAATGACGTGATCCCTCATAGTACCGTTCCACAGCTTTTTGCCAGGCAGGAGCCTCCAGTGTTGAAAATAACAGCGAGCGCACCTAGCGGCATTTACGGACATCAACTTTCTCCTCTACGCTAAAATAAATTCGCACAAAATTAAACATATTTGTTTGAATATAGCGAAATAAATATTCACTGAGCAAAAATTTATTTTGTTACCAGAAAAAAATATCAAACAACGCAATTTATTTTGTTGACCCAACAAACGATGTACTTTGTTTGGCAAAGTACTTACACCTGTGAAAAATATTTGGTTGACGCAAATGTAATAATTTGTTTGGAAGTATGCAGATGTACAGTTTTTTTTGCGCAAACGCAAACATTTGTGTTCGTGCACTCCGTAATTTTAATCATGCCTCAAGAGTTATTTAGTTATTTTACGTAAGTTGGCATTTTAGATAATATATTTGTAAATGTATTAAATGGTGCTTCATTTAGACACAAAATTCACGTAATTTTCTGCAGGAAACGAATAATAAAGGCGTAACAAGTTATTGATTTTTTTTTTAAATTTAGCAAATATAGATATATATCACTTGAATGTGTGTATTTCCTTTTGTTTGTGATTCACAGTTTATTGTACTCTCTTGTACCACGACAGTTCGTGTCTGGGTACATGATTAAAAATAATTTTGGCACCCGGTTACTCTGCCTTGGTGTTTACTGTCATATGAATTATTCCTCACAGAAAAAATTATAACTATTTCAAAATAATAGTGGCATGGTCAATACCCATACACAGTTTTCCTTATGTACGAGATATAAGAAAATAGCGTTATTAAGAACCTTTCTTGTTGTCGTCACGTGGCAAGAAAATGAAGACCAAAGAAAACATAACGATGCTATCACGTACTTACGGGAGACATATTTTGGGCGAGATGAAATAAATTGACGCGCTAAATTTAGGAAGCAAGCGGAGAGGTGAATACATCGCAGTCCGTTCGCTATGAGGCTGCCAGATCGGTAAGATGATAGAAATATTTTAGAACAGCTGAGAAAGCAATAGTCGCACGGCATCTGCGAAACAAACAGGAAGATCTTCGTAGTTGTTGACGTGTTTATGTCGTCGGAAAGAGAGAATGTTCAAGAATAAGATGGTTAGCCGCCGAAAGAGAGTGTGTAAGAGAGATAGAATGTGTTGTGTGTGTGTGTGAAGTCACGCGCTTAACGGTTCGCATTGAAGGGTATCAGTGTCCGCCATTTCTTATGTATTAATTTTGTACCGTAACTTCTGTTTCAAGATATTTAAGTAAACTCTCCGTACGACTGTGCGTATATATTCATTTCAAAAACTGTACATATTTTTTATAACGTTGCTGCTTAAGGTAATTTTTACATAATGGTCTTTGGGAAGGGAAACCTTTTATCGCTACTGATGTCTACCGAAATATATCTGACAATATTGATGAAGAAATGCTAACTCCAGAAGATGTACCTGCACTATGCCTTAACATCGTATTACATTTGTTAGCAGATTGTCACAGAAATTCTATATGGGCAAGGCGCTGAATATTGGTATACCTTAAGAGCGTGTGGTAAATAAATAAATTCTAAAAACTTAAATCTAAGTCCACACAGTTTTTAAATTTTTAATGCCAATATGGAAAAACTACAAAACAGCAAGCTTAGACAATGATATTTGCTAACTTTCTTGTTTGACACTACGAACAGGCAACACGCAAATTTCGCAAATATAACTGAAAACCACAGGAACGCATTACAATATACGAATGTGAACAAACATTTGAGTTTTTTTTTATGCATACGAATCGGCATTCAAAATTCATTTTAGTTTTAAAACAGCAAATTTCGTGGTCGCTCTCATGTGACCACGGAACGCTCTCTTATTGGCGTGACGTCACTAGTCATATACCGGCGGCTAGTCACGGTACGTTGCATTCATGACAGGCTAGTTTGTATAAGCTCAGTCAGATAATACACTGAAACGAGGAGATACCATGATTCGAAATTACTTAAATGTTTTGTGGACCTTTTAACAAGACGTGTAAAATTACACAGACTAAAATGACTATCGTATCTCATCGGTACGATTATCAGGAAGTCAGTAAAGTGCATCATCAGTTCATACTTTATTTGTACGGTTTTTGAGGTAATGGTAAGTGATATCTGAGTTTACGATTTATAATTTCCAAAGCTAAAAATAATAAATGTCGATTGTAATACGCATATTAAAAAGTAACAAAAATGTAATGAAACTGCGTGGCTGTTAGCATGTCATTGTGACCTGCACTACACGTCGTTTATGTGATTAATTAACACTACATTTTGTACAGATGAACATACTGTAAATATATATTGTTAAACATTTTTGCTCATTTAAATCTATTTTTCAGAATTACAGACGCCGTAGAAAACCTTACTCGAATACGTCACAGAATACTGATTGCTTTCCAATATGCCATTCCAAAATATTAGTTCATTGTTATCGCAGTATTAAACAGAATTAGGAGTCGCAAAATTACGTTAATTGCACAGGAAATAAAACAGCGGCAACAATAATGCTACGCAACAAACCATTTATGTTTTAAAAACTGTGCTTTTTAAAACCAGAGAGTTTGTGATGTTGTGCACTTGATAGTTTTATTACGTTGTTATAAGTGTTCCGGTAGCGCAGTCAGTAAGACATCGGCAAATATATTATTTTATTGAGGTTCGAATCCAAATTGATTTCTTCACTACACGTTAAAATAACTTAAATCATTATTTGTGATATGACTGTCGAAATATTTTCTGACATTAGAAAAAAAAATTATCTTCAATCGGCAGAATATCTTTACTAAACAGCTTTTGACAACCGAATTAAATTCTTATACAATTTATGTTTTTTTTTTGTTCTTGACAATTTACGTATTACCGTGACTATATTTGTGTGTGTGTGAAATTTTGCAAACACGTGTTTTAAAAACGTAGTTCACTATTTCAAAAACTATTGTTTTCATCTCTTAAATAATTATGTCTTCACAATTTTTTTACTTCTTATGTATTATTATTATTATTATTTAAGCTATGTTCAAAGCTTAAAGTTTTTAGCTAACAGGAATTTATTTTTACTCGACATATTACGAAAATCTTATTATTTTTTTATGTAAATAATTTTTTAACTTGTTTCTTATCTACCCAGCTATGAGCTATATTTAATATTTCAGGCCTCTAGCTCACAGAGAAGTTAATTTAAATGTTATTGCAAAATTTGTATCGAGCAGACAGACATGAAAGTAAATTGATGAAACCCTACGAACATAAATAGTTCATTGTTACTGAACATACAAACAAACAGAGAAAAACCAGTCAATAAAAACGTTAAACAGTAATAAAGGGTTATATACTTATTGTCTGCCCAGCCCTTCTTTAAGTGTACGTCCGTGCAGACGTAACGCAGTGAATTAAAAAACAGCGAATAGAGAACTAGACGAAAAATGTGAACGTTTGTTACTTTATTTCTTAATTGGGTGTCTAGATTCTCTCCCAGCTTCAGAGCCTTGGTAGAAGTACACAGGGAAAGAGAAGGAAATAAAGCAAGGTCTGTATTAAGAAATCGTCCCAGCATTCGCCTGAAAAGTTTAGGGAAAAGAGTGGAAAACCGAAGGCTGGAGGGTTAAATCCAGGTTCCCCCGAATGCGAGGCGAGTGTATCACCAATACTCCACCTCCATTAGCTGGATTCACACATGAAGCTATAGTATGCTGTCCTATGCTATGATATACTGTGTTGCGCTGTTATGTCTTTCATGCGTTTCACAAACAGAGCTGTACGATAAATAGTTCAGTAGAGGTGCAGTCGCTAGAAGATGATGGCCTGTCGAGATATAACGCGTATCGATGATGGACTAAAATGTTTAAAAGTCTGTTTTACGGAGAGGGAGATTATAATTGAAGGCACTGAAACAAGAACAGCTAATGAAGATGCTAGCACAAGCATTGTGTGACGTGGATAGTTTCACAAGTTAACATTCAATGTTGTTTGAAATATCTACTAACTAAATTATGTTATGCTTACATAAAATGTTTGTGAATGTATGAGTATCCCATTTCATAGTTTATATTGTGTCCCGTATTGTTTTACACAATAAAATGTGCAGGCGATGTCACTCGATTTTCGTAAGAGTTAAAAGTGGAGGGCGTTGCCGTTTTCCTCCCACCCTCCACAAAACCTCGCCCATACAGTGCACCTCTGATCCATACATCACTTCGCCTCACCATCATTCAAGAACTTGTAGCTTAGCTCTGGCCAGAGTACCTTCACTCCGCTCCCTAATTGACTTCGTCGTTTGATTCACGTCAAGTACTGACAATCTACTACGTGCTGCCGTCGTCGGGCAGGGTCACTTGTGTGGGCGCTAGAAGGCCGGAGTGGAGAATGGGTCTGGTGCTCGACAAGTGAGGCATGCTTGTTGCCCATCCAGCCAGATTATGAACAGGGACGGGAATTTTTGGTGAAAAGATTTTCCCCCCACTTTGTTTCAGTGTCTTACGTGCACACCTGTAGCTCAACTTCATGGCTATTGACAGAGTGTTTTTGTGCAGAGTTGTTATTCATTTGACTGTGCCAATCAGTACACGGATAACTGCCGCACATCACGTCTGTGATTTGCGGGTTTAACCTATAGACGCTGGGTATTACGGCATCCGATCACTGACCACATAGCAGAGATGCAGGTACGCACGTAAGGCACTGAAAAACGAAGTGGTGCGAAAATCTTTTCGCGAAATTTCCTGTCTCTAATAATGAACGAGTTGAGGCAAGATAGCAGCGACGGAAAGAAGATCGTGGGAATCCGGGGTTTCCAGAGATATCCCGGCAGCCAATGACAACGACGTGTAAAGTATTACCGTCATATATGTTCTGACTCACAACAGATTGTATATTTGATTTAATTCACTATTTATAGGTCATGCCTGGAAGGATGCACGCGAGCGAACACACAAGGTACATTAGTGCACATGAAAATTTTAGTACTTATTCTTTCCAATACTGAATCTATCTCTCACCTGGCATTTTCTTTTCTTGTCTGGTCCTGTTATTACGCTGATTGTGTATCGTACAAGCAAGTATGTTTCCTCACTTTCTCTACTAACCGATCCATTTTGTGACATAATTTCACGTTTCCAAGCTGGTCGGCAGGCGTTATGGGGCACTACTTCTAGAATGAATGTGTGGGTATAGTCGCTAGTGCGCATGCGCAGCTCAGCACGTAAACGCTCGCATAGCGTAGCATTGTGTCGCTTGCCGTGTGAACGATTTCATTTAACAATGTGTCTTGCGATTTAAAAGCGAAAAATCGCTTTCACAGCCTTAGGTGAGAATCCGCCTTTAGTAGCCTATCTTGGCAGGGAAATGGCTACACAGCTTCACGGCTTGGTGTATTGCGTACGTGTGTGTTTGGGTAGGGGGAGGGGAGGTTAAGGGATGACACGTAGGGCCCGGTAGTTTTCGTGAAAATATTTTTGCAGCACTTTGTTTCAGTGCCTTACGTACGCACCTGCAGCTCTGCTTTGTGGTCAGTGATTAGATGCCATAAGGGGCCCGCCTACATAGCGCCTTAGAGGCCGTTCGACCTCATGGATGTGGAGTTTTCCCCTACAAATGCGGGATTGGGTCAACTCCTGTTGTGGAGGAGGTTGTCTTTCACTCTATCTGTTGTCCTCTCGGCTCGGTCTCGCGAATCCTTCAATTTTCCACAACACTGGCTGCATATTTACGCAGGACACATATTACAAGAACAAGATTTCCTCAAAATTTTCAGTTGTTACAAGGTACGAACAGTCACGGGATCAAAGCTAAAGGTTATATCTACTAAGGTTAAATGGTTTTAAGTAAATATAACAAAAAATAACGTCATTACACAAGCCGGAAAAGGCACTAATTTGGAATGTTAAGGCCCTATTTTCTAATTACTTAAGAAACTGATAGAACTGAAACCATTTACCCTTAGTGTGAGGTACCTTAATATCTTTTATATGTCAAACACACAATCTCACGACTAATATTTTGTATGAAAAAAAGATTCTCCTGAACCTCTACATCACAACTGTCATGGCAGGTAGGCGGGCCCCTTAACACACAACGTCTGGAGGTTCTCGCAGATCACAGACGTGTTGTGTTACAGTTATCCGTGTACTGATTGGCACAGTCAAATGAATAATAATTCTGCACAAAAACACTCTGCCAATAATTACGAAGTTGAGCTGCAGGTGTACACGTAAGATACTGAAAAAAGTAGGGCAAAAATCTTTCCGCGAAAACTACCGGGCCCTAGCGATACGTTATATCACCGTGGGATCGAGGATACTGTGAGCGAGGCGCATATGTAACGTTTAGCGCCAAGCAATGCAGCAAAACTTCATCACCTTCTCCTGCTAGAACAAGAAAACAGCCTCTACACACGCTAAAGGGATTTGCAGTGTTGTTGTACAATATAACATTTCAATTGGCGCATGAGGAGGGTACTGGATGGCAGAACATCATAACCCTGATTTTGCATACTTCTGAACTGGGTGCCAGGGATGATATTAAATTAAGTCTTCTGGGGAAGCGGCTTAATGCCATGGAAAGGAGAAAGGAAAAACCCCGATGAAATTCTTCACCAAGTTATCCATATGAAAAACAAACGGGATAAACATAGCCGAGAATCGAATAAATAAGGTTTTCCATGGTGGTAGGCATTTTGTCTAACCATTAGACCTACGCCACCAAGGCCCCACTACAAGTAGCAAAATTTCAAGGAAATATTAAAAGTTTTGTAAAATATTTTACATTTCTAACCTTCCATTTATATTAATAAAATATTAAATTAATTTTTTGTTATGTTTTTCTTCTGACTATTTGTTTTTCGGAATATCTCACGTCCTAGTGTTTGTTCTCTCGTCGACAACGAGCAGTTACAGTTTTATTATGCGCTACAAAAAAAACTGATAGTTAAGAGCAAAAAAGAGGTGAACAATGCGGAAATCTTGATATGTAAATGATTGTTCAGGAAATATGTGAATGTGTTTACTTGTCACGTATTCCCTCGCTGAACATTATTGTAAACTTGCCAGAACTGCTGCAAGAACTAAAGAATGTCGAAGAGGACAGAATCTGCGAGGCGGATTACGTGTCCTTCCTGGGATTCGTGCATGTCCAGAGCGTGCTCCCTCCAGTATCCTTCAGGACGATAATTTGCGCATTCAGCTAAGGTACAAGGCACAGAGAAACACAATGCTTACTTCCTGGTGGAATGCAGCAGGACCAAGAAAGTGACAAAACGGCATTTTTTAGATTTTGTATTGAACAGTTCACATTTCATTCTTTAATTAAACGGAAACAAAAAGAAAATTGTACGTGAAATATAAAACAATTGTACTGTTTCAATTTAAACCACTCTCGTGTATTTGTGTAAGTTACGTTGTTAGTTAAAACTATTTACGAAAAGTACATTTACGTTTACAAACGCAAACCTGCTAGAGTTAACTAGATATTTCGGTAACATTATAGAAAAAAACAGTGTGCTCGATACTTAGATGTTTGTCAGGTTGTTATTTATGCAAGGTATCACGTCAGCTGACGTTTATTTTCCGAGAAATCTTCATTCGGATGAATTACAAACGACTCGAGTAAGAATAAAAATTTACTCGCGCTAACTTCACGATTTTTCGTAAATGCAAATTGTATCAACTTATTGGGTCGTGTTTGTAATAAATCTTTAACATTTTAACATAGGGATACATAAATATGATATAAAATTGATTGTAAGTATTAATGAAGTACTTTGCTAAGTAATTTTTATACAAACGAACTCTTTTACGTGCATGCATCAAAATACTCTTATGAATATACTCAATGCACTGTTTAAATTTTCTAAGAAACACAACGACTCTAGCTGCAGTAAGTAATGTTTCAGATCTTATTAGAGAAGTGCCTTCGGATCGAATTTCGCTTGCTCAAAACACTTGAAATATATTTTTTCTCTAACTGCACCAGACTGCACGACACTAGCGACTCCAAGTAAAAAAAAAAAAAAACACATTGAAATACAGGTGTATCGATCGTAAGTAGCATAATTTCACATGGAAAAAATGTAGCTTCGATGTTAGTACGTTGGTGAATTAGAGGAGGTTAAATTTAACGTCACCTTCCGAGTTTAGGAATGGCCCTTCATCCCAATACTTGCGGAAGAAAATGGCAAACCACCGCAGGCTCATCGTTGCTTACAGCCGCAGCAGACCCGTACCCGCTGAGTACGTATCTTCCAAATAACGGAAATGGCGAAAGAAAAAATATAAAGAAAAATTATCGTACATCATGAGATCTTTCTGCGTACATAGCAAACAGATTTACTATCTTATGTTCGTCATAAGTTGTTTAATTTTGTTTTGGTTTGTAGAAATATGCTATGACTATTTTTAATGTAACGAAAATTTTTTAGCTTTCATAGTTTTTGTATTATAGCATGCTGGACTCAAACTTTGCATAAAACGTTTTTTTTTGCAATAAAAGGAAACCAACATACTTACCGAAATAAAAAAATTTCACACTGAAGAACAGTGCCATGGACTATGACATGACACGTTTACAAACAGAATTGACATTTTTTGTATTTATAAAAATATTGAATTTGAAATAGTGAAATGTTAACTTTTTAAAAATATTTTAAAAAATTCAAACATCTAAGAAACGTGTATTTTACACATGTTATGTCATAAGTCTATGGCGCGGTTCTTCAGTGTGAATTCCTTTCATTTCGCTAACTATGTTGGTTTATCTTTATTACTGTAACATAGCATTTTGTCCAATGTTACAGATGCGTATAAATTTCAATTTATTTGTCAATTAACCTAGGTATTTACTATTCTATGACCATAGTTACCACGTGCCAGGAAGAATGTAAGTTTTAATTGTCTATGTATTGAATGTATAAGGTATTGT